>MU682254.1:133083-152322 GCA_026770625.1 Nicotiana glauca
TCAGATGCCTTCTTCTTCCTAATACCACCATAGGCGTAAATTCTAGGGTTCATATCAGAGTGAAAATTTCTGCTCATCTACTCTCCTTCTTTCCTCGAATGTGAAATGTCGCAAAGAAGCTCATCTACACTCGTCTCTCCTTAGATTAAGTGTCATTGTTATATGATAGCCAGCCACTTAACTGCGAAAACTATTTCTAATCTTGGAAGGAAGTTTTATAAATCCCTAAGCCTAAGGTTTGTTGATTTTGTTGTAAAGTTTAGTTTTTTCTTTTTTTGTATATGTTTTAAGCTTTTCAATTTATAATGTATAAGTGTTTCAGTCTAAATGTAATTTAATGTTATTGACAGGATAATTCATGTCAGTTTTTCTTGTAGGAAGATGAAGTTTTCCCAGTTAATCCTATGAATGCAATTAGAGAATTGGGGTCGTGAGTGGATGTTGTTAAGTTGGACCTAGAGAAATTGAAGCAAGAAGTAGCTGCCATGGAGGCTAAAAACCATTCTCAAGTGGTTAAAGTTTAAACTTTGGAAGAGAAAGTATCAAAGATGTGGATTTCATCGACACTATTTTTGGGGTTCATTGCAGCTTCAATGAAGAAATGAATGGCTTAAGAGATATGTTCATTGTAATGTTAGCTCTAGTTGGGAGTTAATTTGTAGTTGTCTAACTTGTGGGTGTCTAATGGTAGGTTGCATTGCTACTTAGCTGCTTTGTATTGTTAACATTTCCAACTAATAGTAATGTATATCCCTTATGTTTTACTGGTTGTTTTTATTGTTTAAGTATACAACTTTCGTGTATCATAATTATCTTTATCACAAACACAACATAACTTCAATATAATTCCCTTTTTAATGTATATCCCTTTGTGACAAACACAACATAATGAAATGCATGGCTGGATAGTCAACATAACTTCATTAAAATTCAGCATTCACTTTATTAAAATTCAGCATTCACTTCATTAAAATTCAGCATTCACTTCATTCAACTATATAAACATAACAGTTACATAATTTCATTCATAGACAACATATATCAACATCATTTTGAAGGACCCAAAAGAGATGTCACTTTATAACCCCAAAAACTGATACCACCAAGTAATAAAATGACATCCACATTGATAATTTTAAGTTAAAGGACATAGAAGTTAAGTTGAAAGCATTATCACATGCAGTAATTACATCATATAAGACACCAAAAACAATCACATGTTCAGAACTTGACTAGTTTTGTGAATTGACATTTTCCTTTCTTGACTTCAACTTGGCTAGTCGTTGCCTCTCTAGTTGATTTCCTGTTATGGTAGCTTTTCCTCTCCATGTAAGATTTTTGGGTGAGTAAGGAAGTTGTGTTGGCAAACTCACACCACTGACATCACCAACAAAGTTAATAGTCCTTGTTCCAGCTGTTGTGCCTAGTTGCTCCCTTCTTTGGAGTCTAGTCTTTGCCTCTAACACACACCTTGGCAATATAGGTGGGTCTGGATTATCTACTTTTGGATAGTCAAAATCTGCTTTTGCATAGTTAAAATATGCTTCTGCATTGCTGATGGATTGCTTCCTAGACAAGGAAAGTGTTGGCATAAACATGTAATGAGGTCCAAAATTGCCGCTGGCTTGATTGGCCTGACTAGCTTGTGCTGCTATTAGTTGTAGCTCCTCTTCTAAGGACAGCCCTGCAACAGTTGGAGATATGGCCATGGTGTCCTCATCATCTTCATCAACCAATGTCCTCGACTTCTTATTTGTTTTCTTACCAACCTGTGGCTGCTTTCCCTTGCTTTACCGTCAAAGATATTAAGTAACAAAATTAAGACTTTATGTTAATTTAGTGAAGTAATATAATAAAGGTGTCAGGTTACCTTTTGACATCCCCTTGCATTATGCCTAGGCTTTCCACATGTGGAACAAGTCATCATCCTGCCTTTACTGGATTAAGACCACTCCCCTTGCCTGTTTATTATCTCATTCTTTTCTCTAGTCCTCTTCACTTTAGGCCTACCAGCCATATTTGCTAGCAAGGGTGGCTCCATTGCATGAGCTGTCTCTATATTCCAGAACTTCTATCCTCTAATTGGTTCTAACTTATGTGCGTAAGTGGAGAGATAAGCCTCTTTGGTGAACCACCAGTGAATCTAAACAAAGAGTTCACTTTTTTGTACAGTAATGCTCTAATAGCATGAGGACGTGGGATCCCAGTGAGGTCCCATATTTTGCAAGTGCATTTTTTCAGGTTGATGTCATTCTATGCTTTTCAGAAGCTCTTTTATTGACGTCATAACCATCTTTTCTTTTAGAATCAAGAGTACATTTTTGTGCACGATTCAAGAATTGATAATATAACTGCATGGTATGAGGACTTACATTTTCAGTCCAAGTCATCACTTCACCTTTATGCTCTCTCAACATATTCATCAACTTAACTCTTAAGTCTTCAAGCATTCTGATAATTGGCTTGTGCCTAGCATACAGTATCCATGAGTTGAAGGATTCCATTAGGTTATTGTCCACTTGTTGGTTCTTGTTTACTGTGTCAAAGTATGCTCTACACCATGATTGTGGAGGATACCTCAACAAGTCTTCAATAATTTTTTCATCAATTTCTCTCAAGATTTTAAATTGATCCTTGAAGTCTTCTTCATAGCTAATCCATGCACACCACCACAAGTACTTTTATTTAAATCCCCAGCACCCCATCTTCTACACCAGTTAGCCTCTATGTGCCTCACACAATATCTGTGGTGTGCATCAGGAACTACTTCCTGAACTGCCTCAATCAATCCCTACATGTATAAGATGAAGAAAATTAAATATTTTAAAATAAATAGGAAACACTCAATAATTTTAAAAGAATAACATTGAAGTGAAATAGAATAAGTACTTTCTGCATGTCTAACATGAATGTGTATCATTCCCCTAGCTTGAGGTCTAATGAAATTTTAAAAAATATCAAGAACCAGGTCCAGGTGACCTTTGTTTCTTTATCCACAACAGCCCAAACAATACGATAAACATGATTCATTGAATCAAGAGCAACAATAACTAAAAGCTAACCTTTGGCCTTTCCTTTGAAATACGTTCCATACAAGACAATAAAGGGTCTCAACCCACTCTTAAACCCTATTTTTATAGCATGAAAACAAATATACATCCTAGAAAATCTTTTTTTTCCTTCAGCAAGTGCATCCTTTGATAATGTAACTTTTACATCACTTCCTGGATTACTCAACCTCAATTCATTAGCATATGCCTCTATCTTAGTATACTCATAAGTAAAACTACTAGAAAGAGATTAAAGTATCATTCTCTTGGCCATCTTACACTTTGCACGACTAATATTGATGTTGAAAGTGTTTTTCAAGGTCATTTTCATCTCCTTAACTTCAATAATAGGATTGTCCTGCAGCTTGTTCTTAAAATATTCTGCTATAGTATTTTTATCTATCCTAGGGTTGTCATATGCAGGGTTACACTTGTGTTTTGACTTAAGAGTTTTGATCTCAACCCCACCACCATTCTTATCCTCAGAAATTAGACAGACAAAGGGGCAGCCAACCTCACACCTGTACCTCAGTCTTCTTCTATCACTCTTAAGTTATTTTAAACCATAATAGTTTGCTAAGCAATACAAATTTATCACTTTTCTAGACTCAGGTGCATCTTTGAATGTCATTCCTTTGTATAGGTCTTTGTATTCAATCAACTTATCAGAAATCTCCATCTTTTTTTGTAGTGCAATTACTTCTAAATCATCAGAATCCATAATCTGAAAAAACAGTCTCACATTCACTCTCATTTGAACTACAATCAGTTACAACCTCACAATCTAATATTTATGATTCATTATGATCGACAATATTAGGAATACTAACCACCATTTTACGATCCTCTACAGAAAATACATTAATGATATTAAAATGGTTAGAAACCATGTCTTGTAAAGTCCTAATACCACCATCCCCTGTTACTTCATAAAATCTATCAAAAGGACCACAAACTATCAATTGTTGGACACAAACATATTGTTGATACCCAATTTTTTCCTATATATTTTTAATACACATATATACTTTTAAAATAGCATATATACATATATAAGAATGCACAAGCTTTTTTATAATTTTTCTATAATTTTAAAGGCTTTAAATTAATTTATTTCTTTCTTTTTTACTTATAAAAATTCCAATATTTATCCTTCAAATTATTTTTGGTAATTTAGCCATATAAATTCTATTGTTCCAAGATATTGCTTAAGTATTTTTAGCGCATTTTTATAATTTCCATTTGCACTTTTAAAGCTAATTTGCATATTTTTGCAATACTAGCCCGACTAATGCATAACTACGTTTTTGATGCAAAAAATGATATTCTATATTTTTAAAATATTAATTATTATTTATTATAAATTATATAGGGTTAAAATGGCTATTTAAAACTTAGCCTATTATATTTCAATTTCAGCCTAAAACCTAACACCAATTCCCAGACCAGTTCCTAATTAAATTACCCGACCCAGGCCCCAAATACACCTACCCGACCCAAAACCCATCAGATCATCGTCGTTGATCTAAAAGATCAACGACCCTCGTTAAACCTTCCTTTTTTAATTCCAAAAGACCCCCAACCCTAATCATTTTCATACACCCGCCGCTCTAAAATCCTCTCTGCTCTCAAAACACTCTCAATCTAACCCTAATCTTCAAACGCCAATCTTCCATCTCCGGTGACCTCTCATCATCTCTCAAGCCTCATATGGCTTCTCTCATGTCATTCTTGCCTTCTCTAAGGCCCTCAATGGCTCAGGACCATGCCAGCTTGCATATAGGATTCATATCCTGCATGTTCATGGCTATTCCAGGGTGATTTCAAGTGAAATCATTCTATATTTGCTACGATCTATGAGTTTTTGGATATTTTTCTTCATCTCTATATGGGCCTCTTTCGAAACCCTAATTTCATTTCTATACCTCCTAGATCTGTACAGATCTAGGACGATTTGAGTTTGTTTCTCGAGTGTTTTACATTATCCTTGAGATTCTTTACAAGAATCATATGATTTCAAGTGTTTCTTCACCTTTTCTAAAACTAGGGTTTTCAGAATCTCTTTTAAAATATTGTTTAAATGATTCTTTGTGTTTAAACTTCTATTTCTCACATATTTTGACTAATTCTATGAGGCTACCACAACCTTAACTCGCCTATGCTGAAAGCTCTAATTTTTTAGGGTTCTTCGTTTGGTTTTGTGTGTATTAGCATGACTGACCGGTTCTCGTTTTGGGTTTCTATGGTTTCTCGTGTATGTCTTGCCTCGACATGCTTTTAATGAGTTTCTTAGTCTATACTTTCACTGATTCTATGTGCTTGTGTTCATCTTGACTGTTCACATCAAGACTTGCCTCTTTCTCATTTAATCTGTATTGTTTAACTTTCATTTTTGCTAGAGTTATGTGTCAATTTTTGACTATCCATCTTTTACCTTATTTATATGCTAAACATGCTGACTCTCCTCATGAATTTCTCTTTGATTGATTCTGAATTCCTCATTTCTTGGGTTGATTTGAACACTTTCTCTTAAACCTTCGATTCTTACCTTTCTACTCAATTTGATTGATTTTCTGGCCTTATATAATTTTCCCTTACCTTTTCTGCATTGTTACTTGATTCTTACTGATTATTTCCTTAATTAGACTTTTCTGAACCTAGCCCTAATTACCCATTCTATTCTTGCAGTGTTTGAAGTCTTTCCTTATTTTGTTATACTCCAGCTATGTATGATTTTTTTCCTTACTTGTCACCCCTTCTTTATCATTTGAATTAGTTCCCTTAATTAAGGGAGGATTCAAACTAATTTTACTCTGATTTCTATAATTACTGAATTTTGTGATTCTTACCTCATTTTACCTAGCTTTCAAACTACTATATATATCGCTCTCTTCTATAGTCTTAGACACACACATTCATTATCTCACATCTCTCTCACGCTCAAAAGCTCTTCTGCTTTCTTTGTTACTTATTATTGTTACTAAATTCACCAGCTGCAAGCCAAGGCTAATTATTGCGCTCTCCTGTTATTTACCTTTCGTTTACTCCCTTTACTGGTATGTTCTGATTTTAAATTCAAGCTTTCAAACCAATGTGTTTCCTATTTCTTTGGTTTATCATGTTCCTAATCTGTTTCTATCTATCATTTTGCTATTCAATATGTAATTGACCTATTACTTCACCTAATTATGTCTTATAACTTGTAGAATCAGCATGTCTTATGAACTTGTAGTCTGTTTAAATTTGACTCTACCTTGTTTTGAATGCTGGTTCACTTGCTATCCAATCTCTAGTGTGAACCTTTCTTTGCAAGTAATTTTGTTACTCTAGGTTGTTTGATTCTATGTTGGTTCTGGAGTTCTTATTGTATTGTATTATTTGCTATCCCTAATCCCATGAACCCCCTAAAATACCTCTGATTCTATAGCTATGTTCTAATTAGCACCCCTGAATCCATGTCTTATTGTTTGCACTATTAGTTACCCCCTTAATTGCAAAGAATGTTGTTTAATTGTATTATGTTTTCCAGTCCCAAATTACCCATGTATGAAGGTTGTTGAACCTATTTTGGCTTTATGTTTGATCTATTGTTACACAACTCTTGTTAAAAACTATTTTACTGAACATTCTCCTATTTATAAAACTATTGAGTCTTTTCAAATACTGCTTTCCTATTGAAACCTTTTCAAAAATATTTCAAAGCACTTCTTCTCTACTCTTAAGTCCTAAAGTTCTACCCCTCCAGTGTGTGACTGCCTTGGGATCCCTATGAGATCCCTCTGAACTCTGATGTGGAGTTAGCTCTTCCAAACTGCACTTACTCAGTTCTGGTTATAAAGTCTAGGTGTGAGCACCGCCCGGGATCCTTGAGATCCTTAGGGAACTCTGACGCACATAGACAATGATATTGTCTATGAAATTTGGCATTTGAGGCTATTGGAGACTTGGAAAAGTTATTTGGGCCCGCTTCAGGCTTCCTATAGTGTAACTTCTTCTTTTCCT
This sequence comes from Nicotiana glauca, assembly GCA_026770625.1. Lineage (NCBI taxonomy): Eukaryota > Viridiplantae > Streptophyta > Magnoliopsida > Solanales > Solanaceae > Nicotiana > Nicotiana glauca. The sequence goes on from MU682254.1 coordinate 140,136, forward strand.
TTATCTATTTATATAATTTATTCAGCTAGTCTGTAATAATTATTTGTAAACGAATATTGGGGATGACTAGTGAAATGGGGAGGGCAGTTATATATTTCTATCAATATCATTGGGGTAGAAAGCATGTTATTGGATTTGTCTTATTTATACTTGCATTATAATCCTTGCTTTAGGACCAATACAGTCAAATCGTGTCATGTACTAGATATCATGCTCTTAGGTTTCACGTATACTGCTTCAGCATCTCATTTGACACCGATACATGCTTATCACTTAGAAATCCTACTCCTAGGTTAATAAACAACATTAACATAAAAGTTGTTACTCCTGCACATCCTGAAATCATGTTTTAACAATTCTATAACTATTTTTTGCCTTTAGGGATCATGCTTTAGGAATTCTGTTAATTTAAAGATCATAAACACTGTCGTTTCTATGCATTTTGAAATGTAAACTATCGTCTCTGTTTACATTTGCTTATCCACGCCTAGTTAAACTGCTGATCATGAAGGGATGTAAAAACCATCTCACAAATGATCGTCTTGTTCCAAATAAACTGGTCACAATCCATGTATTATTAGCATGCTTCAGGTATGAAGCAACTCTTGAACTGTTAATAATTCTGTACTGTTATGCATGATCCCATGCCTAGGCAAGCCTTAGGTAATCAATCAGTGTAAAACTGGAGAACTGTTTCATTTGTGTTTACTGCCTAATGACTTACAAGATTAAAATCAGTAGGCAAACTGATTAGGACCTTACTGCTGAGTTTATAAAAAACAAAGTTGCATATTTTTGTGCATTGACATCCACTTAGATGTCCTGTTTAGGTCTTTTCTCTAATAAAAATTGCTCTTGTTCGTATTTAAGATGTGCTGCTTATGTGCATTACTTGTGGAGGTAAACCTGGGCCTCTTAACTGCTTCTTTATGCATTTATATGTTAAGTCCTATGTGTTCTTGACTGTCGCCTAGAATTTTCTCCTTTTAAAACAACTTAGGGGTTGTCTAGAACTGCCCAGATTTAGAGGTCCTAAAGTACCTCCAGGGCCACAAGGAAGGGACAGGTAGTGCACGCATAGGACATTGTAGAGGTTACTATAACGCTTTAGGCTATGACCAAGGAGAGGGACTTGGGTAGAACGGGATATGATGACTACACGCTAATGTCACGTGTAGCCCCTCATTGAGGAGTGTTTACCTGGCATTGTGTGGGGTGATCCTGTAGGCTAACCAACCTAGGACCCCTCCTTCCCAAATTCCCTTTGCTTAAACTTTACTTTCCATATGTATACAATTTGTTTAAGTCTTTCCTTTATTTCATTATTTGAGTCATGTCCAAAACTTGCTCTTATTGTAAATGGTGTTTTAAACTATTTATTTGTTAAAGGACTAATTCATAAGTATAAGTTCGGCCAGGACCCACAGTTGTGGACCGAGAGGGGTTCCAAACACCTTCCTCTCAAGATTATTTCGAGCCCTTATCCTAAATCTCTAGTAATGCAAACTAATCTAAGAGTTAATCGCTTTAGGTTCCCTAACAGACCATAATCTGTTAGGTGGCGACTCTTAAAATACCCAAATCCCAAAAGGAAATGAGTTATTACCTCCATGAATGTCGAAACCCGAACTTTCTTCCTCGTAAAAAAGGGAGGGAAAAAGGGGGCGCGGCGGCATGGCGACTCTGCTAGGGATAGCTTTAGGCTCTTACCGTAACGAACTTATTTTTTATGAATTAGTTCAAGCATGCTTTATCCCGTACCCTTTTCCCTTATTCGAATTTTGCTATATGTTTTATTTTAAGAATTTATGATTCTTTATCCCTGAAACTGACTTGTCTCTTTGTTTTCTTTTTCCTGTAACTGTCTTTCAATTATTTAAATACTGTATTTATTTTTCCTACGTGCAAGTACTTTACTACATGTTATTAATTGCTGCATAAATCAAGCTCCACATCATATTCCACTCGTGCGTATCAAATCCTATAGCAATGCTTGATGTGTGGTTGCGCTCTTCCTATTTATTACCCTTAAATTCGAAAAGGCTTATTTGCGGTAAAACCAGTCTATCAGCGGTGCAGTCGACGGTTTTGTGCCTTCCCCCTCAAGTTGTCCACTTGAGGGTACCAGTCTAAAAACCCCATAGTAGCCTTACTCTGGTCAAATTGTGCATGCATCATGGTCAAACCTAGTCAGATCAATATGTTGTCCACATAATAATCCTTTAAGATAAGCCTTATCCAAAAGTCCATCGGGTTTTCCATAATCCCAACGGACACAACCACGTTATGTGCATTAATTTGGAGAACTAAATGCTGATATGCTGATGATAAATGTATAAATAGTCAATTTTGGTGGGGGAGAAAGGCCTAACACTTTTGTTTTGCAAAAAATGAGGCACGAGGTCTCCAGATTCGGTATGGTTAGCAACATCCCACCATTGCTGCTAGATTGGTGGGAGGACCTTTCGGTAAGTGACAAGAAATATGTAAGAAAGTACCTGTGTAACTTGCCTTCCCTGCTAGACATTGAGCCAAACAACAAGTTGATCGAGGCTGCCACTTTATTCTGGGATAGTGAAAGGGTTGTGTTCCATTTTGGCGACATAGAAATGACACTTATAGAAGAAATTGGAGGGCTTGGGGGTTGACTTGGGATAGTCCCAGGCTATTGGTACCAGAAAACCGTACTGGAAAAAGGTTTTTAAAGATGATGGGGCTGAAGAAGAATGCCGACCTAGTGTGCCTGAAGGAATCTTACATACCTTTTGAATACCTGTATGAGAGGTATGGCCATAGCAAGTCCTTCCGTACCTACCATGATGAGATCTTTCTCACTTTTCTGGGTCACATCTACCGCCGAGTGTTCGTATTCATTGTATGCTTCTTAGGGCTGATAGTGTTCCCAATGAAAAAGGGAAGAATCCACACAAGGTTGGCCATGGTCGCCAAGACTTTGATGGAAGGGATTAATGGACAGACATATACCATAGTCTCATGATCATAGCCGACATCTGCAGGACTCTGGAGCGCTGTCAAATAGGGGTCAAGCATTTCGAGGGTTGTAACTTGTTGCTGCAGTTGTGGTTGTTGGAACATTTCCAAAAAGGTCACTACCCCCAAGAATTTCTGCGAAGGGCTTGGAATGACCATGTTGCCTTCCATTACCCCAAGCGGATGGCTTACATTCTATACAGGTTCGCTCAGCCGGAAAGTGCCAAAGAATGGGTAGGGCTCTTCGACAATCTGACCGAGGAACAGGTGCAATGGATGTTTGAATGGTTCCCAACAGACGAATTCATCATCAGGTCCAGGGACGCTCCACACCTGTGCTGATCCGGTTGAGAGGGATATACCCCTATGTTCTTATCCGAGTTATGAGGCAAGCACGCAGGAGATAGGTTATACCAAGGGTTGCCAAGGTGAGCCATTTCAGGGCAGACTTTCAAGACGATGACGTCCCTTACAAGTGCCAAACTCAGCACATTTGGCACTGCAAAATCATTGTGAAAAAGAACACCATTAAGCCAGACAGGTATCATGCAGGGCTCGAATCTCTCTACCCAGCATGGTTAGAGGACAATATGAAAAGAATGTTAATGCCAGGGGCCAGTCGAGGGAATAGGGTTATAGATGAAGAAGTTGAAGCTCAAGTCAAGTACAACAGGGTGCGCAAGAGGGTCCACGACTCTGAGAATGAGCACCGGGAAATACATGAGAGGAATGTGAGGTTGATCGAGGAATGGAAAGAAATGGTGGTCACTTCTTACAGGAAACTGGAATATCTGGAGCGAGAAATAGTGGAGCTGGAAGGTAAAGTTATGAAGAGGATTGAAAATTGCCAAAACGCTGAAGGAGCTGAAGGAGGATATCTGGCCAGAGCCTACTTGCTGCTGGGGCTGCACGAGCTAGGGGATATATATGATGGAGTCCGGAAGATTGAATCTAGGGAAGGTCTTTCTGGGACCAAATAGGCTAGGTTAATTTTTTCCTAAAAATTTAATAAGGCCAAGTGCCAGTAGTGACATATTTTCTTTTATCTTGGTGTCATTTTGGGATTCGTCTATTTTTATATTATGAAATGAAGCATTTGTTGGCATTTAAAGATCTCCAAATCTATTTGTCGGCTCCCAAATTAAGACGTGAATTTACATTTTCGCAATATGTGTTTAAAATACTATAAACATTTCAAAATACTCATTGACTTGTTACCTTTTTGTTTTTCCTTATTTTTGATTACTCCCATCCCCTTAGGTTGGTTCACTCATACTGGCCTCATCAGCGTATCATACTAGATCTAGAGGCCCTCCACATCCTCCTTCTCCAAGCAACACAAAAGGCAGAGGAAAAATAAAAATGGACGACTTAAGTGGTATCCGAAAGGAGAATATTGAGAACGCAGAAACCTCAGATGGTCGTAGTACTCCGACCCCAAATGATCTAGTCTTGATACTAGAACAAAAGATACTGGAACTGTAAGGAGAACTTGAGCTGGTTCACAACTTGGCAAACTTGTCACTAACCCTGAATGTCCCTGACATCAACCAACAAAACACCAAGAACCCAACACCTTCCCAAAGCATACAAAACCAACATCCACAAAATCCTCCCGCACTAAATCAATATGCAACTCCACCCCAGAATACCAACCTATTACCAATACCAGCTCCATCGCAACACTACCATTAACCAATTTACTACCCACCAACCACCACTTACCACACTCCCCAAAACATACCACCACCCATTCCCCATCCCCAAAACTGCACCAATGACCATCATTACACCCAAGCCCCTAGCACCCATTAAATCAACCCTATATATGTGAAAATTGTACCTCACTATACCCAACCAATCTCCTATACACCGGAATCCTCCAAGAAGGACCTGCTTATTAAAAACATGGTTGAACATCTCAAGAAGTTAACAAGCCGAGTTTAGGGTATTGAAGGCGACAGAGGAATAGAAGGTTTAAACTATGAATACCTATGCATACAGCTAGATGTGGAACTGCCAAAGGGGTACAAACCTCCCAAGTTCAAGATGTTCGATGGCACAGGTGATCCCAGGGCTCATCTAAGGACCTATTGTGACAAGCTTGTCGGGGTCAGGAAAGATGAAAATATCTGGATGAAGCTCTTTATGAGGAGTCTTATTGGGGATGCTTTGTCCTAGTATATCAGCCAAGATCCTAAGAAATGGTCCAATTGGGTATGTATGGTGTCGGATTTCATGGACCGGTTTAGGTTCAACACATAGAATGCACCGGATGTTTTCTACGTTCAGAATATTAAGAAGAAACCTACTGAGACTTTCCGTGAGTATGCTACTCATTGGAGGAAGGAAGCGAACAAGGTCAGGCCATCTTTGGACGAAGAACAGATGAAAAAATTCTTCGTCAGAGCACAGGATCCGCAATATTATGAAAGGTTGATGGTTGTTGAAAATCACAAATTCTCTAATATAATCAAACATGGAGAAATAATCGAAGAAGGAATCAAGAGTGGGATAATAACGAATTTTGAGGCACTGCAGGCCACAAATAAGGCATTACAGTCGGGCGGCATATCAAAAAAGAGAGATGTTGTGATAGTAATGGTGGCCTAGGGTCCAAAATCTCAACTTATCTACCAAACACCTCCGCCCACATACCAAGCATCACCGCCTACATATACGCCTTCATCTCCCAGATATTCCCAACCAGCCACTATCCATCACACCTATAACTCCCAACCATCCCACTTACAATCACCACCAGATCGCCAAAATTATCCAAGACCGTGACCCAACTTTGACCGCAAGCCGCCCATACAATACACTACCATTGCTGAGCCCCTCGATCAGTTGAATGAAAAGTTAAAAATCGTGGGTTACGTCACCCCTATTCCTGCTGTGGCATTAGAAAATCCATCCCAATGGGTCAATCCGAACAAAACTTATGCGTACCATTTTGGTATGAAGGGGCATACCACTGCTGAGTGTCGAACATTGAAGGATAAGATCTAGACGCTAATTGACAACAAGGTCATACAGGCGAAGGAAGCCGCACCTAATGTCCATAACAATCCCCTCCCTAATCATAGAGGTGATGGTGTACATATGATATAGAAGAATGAAGAATAGGACCTTGAGGGGTCTATTGGGATTATTTGAGAAGGCGATGACTTTAAAGTTGCAGTCACACTTACTCCTATTGTGGTATAGACACAGCCACCAGCCGAGGTTGAAGCAGCTACATCAGTTCCATTTGAGGTAAAGGTGACTCCGTCTGCGGCCACCCTTGCTCCATTTGAAGTAGAAGTGGTCACACCTTTCACAATGACAGTATCAACCATACCTCCCTTTGATTAAAAGGCAATACCTGAGACTATGTTGCCGAGGCTCGGCGAAAATGGAAGGCCAAGGTAGAGGAATTTGACGCTGCACAAGGAATGTTTAGAACTAGAAAAGTCTATACACTTGAACATTTGGGAGGATCAAGCAAGGATGCCACTACTAGGCAGCCTATCATTGAGTCCAGGCTAGATGGCCTGTGGAGGAAAGTACACGCAAAGGAGTATTCTGTTGTTGACCATCTGAACAAAATCACTGCTCAAATACCTATCATGTCACTGTTGTAGAATTCAGAGGCACACAAGAATGCTTTAATGAAAGTGTTGAGCTAGGCTTATGTACCCAATAACATCACTGGCAGAGAAATGGCCAACATGGTTGGGAAAGTACTAGAAAGTCATAACATCATCTTCCAAGAAGATGAGCTACCGCCTGAAGGATTGAGTCATAATCGAGCATTGCATATTACGGTACAATATGAAGACAAGTTCATTGCCAAGGTTTTGGTTGACGAAGGTTCAAGCCTAAATATTTGTCCATTAGACACTCCGAAAAGGTTGGACAAAGGTTTCCATGAAATACGGGTAGGAAGCATGAACATGAAAGTTTTCGATGGGTCCTAGAGGGCTACAATCGGGGAAATCAACCTCTTCTTACAAATGGGTCCAACTTGGTTTGACGTCGAGTTTCAGATACTCAACATACCAGCCTCATATAACCTTTTGTTGGACGACCATGGATCTATGCCGCTGGAGCCATACCTTCCACACTACATCAAGCCGTGAAATTCGAATGGAACAGTCAGGAGGTGATCATCCACAGAGACAGAAGTAACCCCATTTACACCAATCAAACCATCCCGCTTATAGGACATAGAAGATGTCTAGGAGGGGAAACCTATCATCATGTTGAATGGGTCAATGCCGTCTAGAAGGATAAATGGTGGTGTAGTAAAATAGAAAGCATATTGGCATGGTCTGGATATGAACCCAGCAAAGGGTTGGGAAAGAACCTCCAAGGTATCACTAAACCGATACAGCTGAAAAATCATGGTACCACCTTTGGGCTCGGATACCAGTATACATGGCAAGAGTATAAAAATTGGTCGCCTCTATGGCGTGGACCGTATTACCCTCTTGAGTAGCCAGTGCCACGTTTGGAACAATCTTTTTACCAAGCTGATACGATATGGGGGACGCAGAAGAGGAATCACTAACTGGGATGAAGAATTTGGTCTTGGAAGATGAAGACATGGATTGCAATGCCATAATTTAGGAGGAGGAGGAAGAAGAAGAAGGTCTCACTATTCAGACCATGAAGAAGGGAGTTGTCCTCAGGAACTGGACCGCCACGCTATCCCGAGCCCGCCGAGTCCCTGGGTAGCCTATCAGATTTTACTTCTATAGCCGTTCTAGGCATTTAAGATTTCTAGTAATTTGGTTTTAAGATTTACTTGTTTCAAAATAAATGCTCGATTCATCGAGCCATAGTTTGTCTGGACGATTTTTTTTAGTTTTAATTAAATGCATTTGTTCTTTATTATTCATTACTATTTGTTATACTTTTTCCTTTCTACAATGTTATTATTACTTTTCCTGATGAACCAGTGACTGTGACTTGTAATGAGGCAATGTAACATGAGAATAGTGATTCAGATGAAGAGGATAAGATACCGAGGAAATTGTCAGGGAAGTTAAGAATTTTGAGAACAAGCCTAAGTCCAACCTGGACGAAACAAAAGCAGTAAATTTGGGAGACGCTGATACCATTAAGGAGACTCGCATCAGTATTTACTTGTCACCGACAGATAAAGAAGAGTACTTTTGGTTCCTAAGAGAGTATGAGGATATTTTTGCATGGTCATATGATGACATGACCAGTTTGAGCACGTCCATAGTAGCTTAAAAGCTGCCTATCAATCCCATGTGTCCACCAGTCAAGCAGAAACTCAGAAATTTCAAACCGGACATGAGTTTGAAAATCAAGGAGGAAGTTACCAAGCAGATCAAAGCCAAAGTTCTCAGGGTGGTTGAGTACCCAACTTGGTTAGCTAACATTGTGCTAGTTTCGAAAAGGGATGGGAAGGTTAGAGTATGTTTTGACTACCGGGATTTAAACATAGCAAGTCTCAAGGACAATTTCCCACTACCGAACATACACATTTTGATCGACAACTGTGCCAAGCATGAACTCCAATACTTTGTCGATTGCTTCGCGGGTTATCACCAGATCTGGATGGATGAAGAAGATGCAGAGAAGACACCTTTTATTATACCTTGAGGTGTATACTGTTACAAGATGATGTCATTCAATTTGAAGAATGCTGGGGACACTTACATGAGAGCCATGACAACCATCTTCCATAATATGATACACAAAGAAATAGAGGTACATGTGGACGATGCCATTATCAAATCCAAGAGGGCCGCAAATCACATAGCAGACTTGAGGAAGTTCTTTGATAGACTGAGGAGGGTACTTTCTTAAAAGTGAACCCCGCGAAGTGTGCATTCGGGGTTCCCATAGGAAAGTTATTGGGATTCATCATCAGTCATCGAGGGATCGAGCTGGATCCATATAAAGCTAAAGCTATTCAGGAGTTACCGCCACCCAGGATCAAAAAGGACTTGATGAGCTTCCTAGGTCGTCTCAACTATATCAGCCGCTTCATAGCATAGTCCACAGTCATATGTGAACCCATCTTCAAGATGCTAAGAAAAGATGCCGAAACAAGCTGGACCGAGGATTATTAGAAAGCCTTTGACAAAATCAAAGAGTACCTATCCACACTGCCAGTTCTGGTCCTGCCAGAACCAGGACGACCTTTGTTAGTTTATCTGTCTGTAATGGATAGAGCCTTCAGGTGTGTTTTGGGACAACATGACAAGACCGGAAGGAAGGAGCGGGCCATATAATAACTGAGTAAGAAGTTTACACCTTACGAAGCACGGTACTCTTTGCTGGAATGCACTTGCTGTGCTTTGACTTGGACAGCTCAAAAATTGAGTCACTACTACTCCGCTTACACTACATACCTCATATCTAGGATGGACCTTCTGAAGTACATATTCCAGAAGCCCATGCCGACTGGAAAGTTAGCCAAATGGAAGATACTATTAAGTGAGTTCGATATCGTCTATGTAACTCAAAAGCTGGTCAAAAGACATGCATTGGCAAATCACCTTGTTGAAAACCCGATAGGAGGAGCATACGAACCTTTGAAAACATATTTTCCTGATGAAGAAGTGTCATTCATAGGGGAAGACATCACCAAATCATATGACGGTTGGAGGATGTTCTTTGATAGAGCCACAAATTTCAAGGGAGTAGGCATTGGAGCAGTTTTGGTATTAGAAACGGGTCAACATTATCCGATATCTGCTAAACTCAGATTTCCCTATAGTAACAACATGGCAGAATATGAAACCTGCATACTAGGGCTTAACATGGCAGTCGACAAGAACATTCAGGAGTTGTTGGTGATCGGAGATTCAAATCTGCTTGTGCACCAGGTACAAGAAGAGTGGGCTACCAAGAATTACAAGATATTGCCATATCTGCACCATGTGCAAGAATTGGGAAAGAGGTTAACGAAGATAGAATTCCAACATGTGCCCAGAACTCAGAATGAGTTTGCCGATGCATTGGCCACCTTATCATCTATGATACAACATCCAGATAAGAATTATATTGATCCCATTCTGGTGAAGATCTATAATCAGCCAGCATTGTGCTCATGTTGAAGAAGAAACGGATGGAAAGCCTTGGTTCCATGACATCAAGGAGTACTTATCGAAATGAGAATACTCGGAGCATGCAAATCACATTCAAAAATGCACACTCAGGAGATTGTCAAATCACTTCTTCCACAATGGAGGGAACTTGTACAGAAGAACTCCTGATTTGGGTTTACTAAGGTGTCCAATGCAAAGGAAGCTTCTTAGCTACTTGAGGATATGCATGACGGGACCTATGGCCCACATATGAATGGTTTCATCTTGGCTAAGAAGATACTCAGGGAAGGTTACTTTTGGATGACCATGGAGACAGATTGCATCCAGTATGTCCGCAAATGCTTTCAATGTCAAGTACATGCCGATATGATAAAAGTGCCACCGAATGAGATCAATGCAACAAGCTCACCTTGGACATGCACCGATGGGGAATGGATGTCATCGGTCCTATCGAGCCCACTGCTTCAAATGGGCACAGGTTTATTCTGGTCGCCATTGATTACTTCACATAATGGGTAGAGGCTGCATCTTACAAAGCTGTAACCAAGAAAGTCGTCCCAGACTTGGTCAAGGATCATGTTGTTTTCCGATTCGGGGTCCCTGAGTCCATTATTACTGATAATGCCGCCAATCTCAACAGTGATTTGATGAAGGCCATGTGTGAAACTTTAAAACTCAAGCACAAGATTTCCACAGCCTACAAACCTCAGATGAATGGAGCCGTAGAAGCCGCCAACAAAAACATCAAGAAGATACTAAGGAAAATGGTTGAGAACCACAAACAATGGCATGAGAAGTTACATTTTTCTTTATTAGGGTACCGCACTAGGGTTCGCACATCAACCAGGGAAACTCCCTACATGTTGGTTTATGGTAACGAGGCTTTCATCCTAGCCGAGGTGGAGATTCTTTCTTTAAGAATCATACAGGAAGCTGAACTCAGCGACGCATAGTGGATAAGAAAACGCTATGAACAATTGGCCGTTATTGATGGAAAGAGGATGAACGCAGTATGTCATGACCAACATTATTAGAATAGAATGTCCAGAGCTTTCAAAAAAAAGGGTCAAACCAAGACAATCCGCACTAGGGCAGCTGGTATTGAAGAAAATCTTCCCACATAAGATGAAGACAAAGGGAAATTCTCTTCCAACTGGAAAGGTCCTTACATGATTCACAGGGTACTGACAGGAGGAGCACTCATACTCACAGAAATGGATGGAGAAATCTGGCCAAAACCGATCAATCCAAACGCAGTCAAGAGATAGTATGTCTAAATTCTTTTACATTTTCTTCATCTGATGTAATTGAACTACCCTTGACCTGATTCTCGTTTAAAAGGGGATACGTAGGCAGCATTATGGGTTCGCTCATATCATAATAAAATTTTGATTCCCCCAAGATCAGAAACTGGGGCAGAATTTTGAGGAGGACCCTTAAAATTCTGAAGAAGTTTCAGAAAGGCCTATTATTCGAAAACGGTCAAAAGATCATCTACCAAACTGGGGCAGAATTTTGAGGAGGACCCTCAAAATTCCAATATAAGAGAGCTACAATGCCTTTGAGATGTTTTGCAGTCACTAGTTCATCTAAAATTACTTAATGTATCAATATATTTCTAAAATAACTCTATTTTTATAAATAATTACATATTTTTCGAAAACTCTATTTCAACAGTCAAGTGTAACCTAGGGGAACTCGAAAAGGCTTTCAGAATGGAGCAAAGCAAGGCCGACATACGAAGCATGAACCAACATCCCCTCGTAAAACTTACAATTTTTTTAGCGCTGTCGACGCCCCCGTTTTTCTAAGGCAGAAAGCGGGTTTCGACATTATGGATGAAATGACTCTTCTATTCCTTTTTTGGGGAATTGGGTTATGGATTTTGGAGAGTCGCCACCTAATGATTATAGTGCATTAGGACACTTTAAAAGAAGAGAAGAAGATTTTGAAAGAAAACCAGAGTTCGGGTAAGGGCTTGAGATTATCTCGAAGGGAAGGTGTTAGGCACCCCTCAAGATCCACTAGTGTGGTTCCCGGCCTTGCTTAGTTGTGACTTTAAGAAGAGTACGAGCAGACGAGCAAATTTTGCACATAAGAATTACAAGCAAGTTGACAATTTT
>MU682254.1:175176-199764 GCA_026770625.1 Nicotiana glauca
CTTAGAGAGAAACAAAGAAAACCTCGAGGGCTTAGGGTTTCAGAGAAAACCCTAGAAAATTAGAAAGGCCTAGAATGGGCTGGTCCTGAGTCGGAGATGGACTCACAGGGCTAGGACTCGTCGGAGATGAGCCGGAAAGGGCCATCGAACTTGAATCGGAAAGATTCTGAGCCAGGGTCTTCAAAGTCGGACTCTAAAACCTTGAGCAAAAAGAGCTTAGAGGTATGTGGGGGTAGGTACAGGCTGCTCAGGGTCTGAGAAGCCATAGTCTCCGGTGAAGCAAGGTCGGAGATCGGTGAAATAGGGCTAGGGTTTCGGAGAGGCTTGAGAGGATTTGAGAGACGAAGGGGATCTTAGGGCGGCTGTTTGGTTAGAATGATTAGGGTTAGGGGGGTCGTTGGTTTAATTAAGGAAGGATAGACGGGGGGCGTTGATTGTTGATCCGGGCGGGTTAGAAATAGGGTAAGGGGTCGGGTAGGGAATGGAATTGGGTCTTTAATTAGGGGGGGATTGGGGTGCAAACCAGGCTATAATTAAAAGTAAAATGGGCTACAATTGAAATAGCCACTTTTCCCATTTTGAATTTATAAAAATAGTAAAAGCTGTTTAAAATTAAGATTAAAAATACTGATTTAATAAAAAAAATATGTAAGTGTTAATTTTAAAATATTGGAAATGATTTTGTGATTAAAAATGCTATTGAATCGAGAAATAGGCTAAAATTGCAACTTTATGCAATTTTAGTTTAAAAATACCAAATGGACTTGTAAAATTATGTAAAAATCATGTAAATTATATTTTTTGTATAGATGTGAGAATAAAATAAATTATTCACCTAAAATGATGAGTTTTGGGAATAATTATTGGATTTTATAGTGCAAAATAGGCCATAAATTGGTTTTAAAAATCTTTAAAAATTTGGAAAAATACCAAAACCTTTGGGGATGCTTATATATGCATATACATGCTATTTTGAAAGTATTTTGAGTATATAAAAAATACATAGAGAAAAATTGGGTATCAACAAGCGCAGACACATTTGACGTAACGATAGCATTCGCAAACATGTATTCACAAAGAGAATTCACTATTGATCCGGCCATCAGACACATAATATATCTCCAGCTAAGAAATATACTACTTTTATTTGTTACTCGCTATTTGCATAGTACTAAGCTTTGTCCATATTTGCATGAGGCTAATCCTTACCTCCATATCTGCATGAGGCTTATCCTTGCCTCCATTTGCATAAGGCTAATCCTTGCCTCCCTACTTGCATGAGTCTAATCCTTGCCTTCGTATTTGCATAAGGCTAATCCCTGCCTCCATACTTGCATGAGGCTAATCCTTGCCTCCATATTTGCATGAGGCTAATCCTTGCCTCCATATCTGCATGAGGCTAATCCCAGCCTCCCTTCCAGCATGAGGCTAATCCATGCCTCACTATCTGTATGAGGCTACTCCCTGCCTCCATAACTGCATGAGGCTAATCCTTCCTCCCTATTTGCATGAGGCTAATCCTTACCTCCCTATTTGCATGAAGATAATCCTTGCCTCTACATTTGCATGAGGCTAATCCTTGCCTCCCTACTTGCATGAGGCTAATCCTTGCCTCCATATTTGTATGAGGCTAATCCCTGCCTCCATACTTGCATGAGGCTAATCATTGCCTCCCTATTTGCATGAGGATAATCCTTGCCTCCCTATTTGCATGAGGCTAATCCTTGCCTCCATATTTGCATAAGGGTAATCCTTGCCTCCATATTTGCATGAGGCTAATCCTTGCCTCCATATTTTCATGAGGCTAATCCTTGCCTCCATACGCGCATGAGGCTAATCCTTGCCTCCATACCCGCATGAGGCTAATCCCTACCTCCATACTTGAATGAGGCTAATCCTTGTCTCCCTATTTGCACAAGGCTAATCCCTGCCTCCACATTTTCATGGGACTAATTATTGTCCCTCTTTGCATAAATATTGCTCTATTTCTAGTACTATCTATTTGCTTTTCAATCGGGCTAAGTTTTTCCCTTCATTTCACAAGACTAAGCATTGTCTTGGTAGCATCATATTATTGCACCTCATGGGATGAAATATTGCCAACCTACCCAAGGGCGTCATAGTCTAAAAGGCATCATCCTCATAGCCGGAAGACACCATGCCATGGCCTGAGGATCACTCAAAATTGCATATCATTATTAAAAGGCGTCATGGTTCGGAGGCACCATTTTTCATGGCCCGAGAACACCATTTCAAGGCATGCAAATCCCTCACTAAACAATTCATGGCCTAGGACATCATGGTCCAAGGACTTCATCTTTAAAAGTCCAAAAACAACCTTCATGGTCCAAAAGGGAATCTGCATCATGTTTAAATTTTTGCACAAATACATGTTTGTAGCATCTTTTATCTACAGGTAACCAATAAGAAACCGCTATCCTAGCAGGAGAATCCTCACTCCAGTTCCTTTAACTGATTCAAACCTTAACCGCTCACCATAGCCTCGTCTGCATCTCGTATCCGTTCTTGCAATGATTTTATCGGTATATTCCGCCGATGAATCAAGAACTACACATTGCCTAATTCATGTAAAACCAGGGATATATAGGCAACTCGAAGACCAGAGTCCAGCCTCTATTTTTTTAAAGCATCCTGCCGGTCAAAATTGGCCATTATTTCTTTATCCGAAAACTCTTTCATCCTTCCGGGGTAAAGAAGGGCAACTATTGATACCCAATTTTTCTTTATATATTTTTAATACACATATTTTCTTTTAAAATAGCATATATGCATATATAAGCATGCACAAGATTTTTTATAATTTTTCTATAATTTTAAAGGCTTTAAATTGATTTATTTATTCCTTTTTTACTTATAAAAATTACAATAATTATCCTTCAAATTATTTTTGGTAATTTAGCCATATAAAATCTATATTTATGCCAAAATATTGCTTAAGTATTTTTAGCGCATTTTTTATAATTTAAATTTGCATTTTTAAAACTAATTTGCATATATTTGCAATACTAGCCCTACTAATGCATAATTACGTTTTTGATGCATAAAATGATCTTCTATATTTTTAAAATGTTAAATAATTATTTTAAATCATTTTAATACAGGAAATTATTTTTAGAAATTATTTATTATTTATTATAAATTATATAGGGTTAAAATGGCTATTTAAAACTTAGCCCATTATATTTTAATTTTTGCCTAAATCCTAACCCAGTTCCTAATTAAATTACCCGACCCAGGCCCAAAATACACCTACTTGACCTAAAACCCATCAGATCATGGTCGTTGATCTGTAAGATCAACGACCCTCGTTAAAACCTTCCTTTTTTTAATTCCACACGACCCTCAACCCTAATCATTTATATACACCCGCAGCCCTAAAATCCTCTCTGCTCTCCAAACACTCTCAACATAACTCTAATATTCATATGCCAACCTCTCATCTCCGGTGACCTCTCATCATCTCTCAAGTCTCTTATGGCTTCTCTCATGTCATTTGTGCCTTCTCTAAGGCCCTGAAGGGCTCAGGGCCATGCCAGCTTGCATCTAGGGTTCACCTCCTACCTGTTCATGGCTATTTCTAGGGTGATTTCAAGTGAAATCATTCTATATTTGCTACGACCTATGAGTTTCTAGACAGATTTCTTCATCTCTATATGGGTCTTTTTCGAAACCCTAATTTTTTTCTATACCTCTTAGATCTGTACAGATCTAGGATTATTTGAGTTTGTGTCTTGAGTGTTTTACATTATCCTTGAGATTCTTTATAAGGATCATATGATTCCAAGTGTTTCTTCACCTTTTCTAAAACTAGGGTTTTCGGAATCTCTTTAACACTTTGTTTAAATGATTTTTTGTGTTTAAACTTCTATTTCTCACATACTTTGATTGATTCTATGAGACTACTACAACCTTAACTCGCCTATGCTGAATGCACTAATTTTTTAGGGTTCTTTGTTTGGTTTTTTATGTATTAGCATTACTTACCAGTTCTCGTTTTGAGTTTCTGTGATTTCTCGTGACCGTCTTGCCTTGACATGCTTCTACTGAGTTTTTTAGTCTAAACTTTCACTGTTCTATGTGCTTGTGTTCATCTAGACTGTTCACATCAAAATTTGCCTCTTTCTTATTGAATCCATATTATTTAACTTTCATTTTTTCTAGAGTTATGTGTCAAATTTTGACTATCCATGTTTTACCTTATTTATATGCTAAACATGTTGACTCTCCTCGTGACTTTCTCTTTGATTGATTTTGAATTCCTCATTTCTTGGGTTGATTTGAACACTTCCCCTTAAACTCTTACCTTTCTACTCAATTTGATTGATTTGCTGGCCTTAATTAATTTTTCCTTACCTTGTCTGCATTGTTACTCTATTCTTACTGATTATTTCCTTAATTAGACTTTTCTGAACCTAGCCCTAATTACTTGTTCTATACTTGCACTATTTGATGTCTTTCCTTATTTTGTTATACTCTAGCTATGTATGATTTCTTTCCTTACTTGTCACATGCTCTTTACCGTTTGAATTAGTTCCCTTAATTAAGGGAGGATTCGAACTAATTTTACTCTGAGTTCTATAATTACTGAATTTTGTGATTCTTACCATATTTTACCTAGCTTTCAAACAACTATACATATTTCTCTCTTCTACAGTCTTATACACACACATACAATAGCTCACATCTCTCTCACGCTCAAAAGCTCTTCTATTTTCGTTGTTACTTACTATTGTTACTAAATTAGCCAGCTTCAAGCCAAGGCTAATTATTGTGCTCTCCTGTTCATTACCTTTCGTTTACTCTCTTTGCTGGTATGTTCTGATTTTAAATTCAAGATTTCAAACCAATGTATTTCCTATTGCTTCAGTTTATCATGTTCCTAATCTGTTTCTATCTATGGTTTTGTTGTTCAACATGTAATTGACATATTACTTCACCTAGTTATGTCTTATGACTTCTAGAATCAACATGTCTTATGAACTTGTAGTATGTTTAAATTTGACTCTACCTTGTTTTGAATGCTGGTTCACTTGCTATCCAGTCTCTAGTGTGAACCTTTCTTTGCAAAGTAATTTTTTTACTCTAGGTTGTTTGATTCTTTGTTGGTAATTTTGTTGTTGTTTGATTCTATGTTGGCTCAGGAGTTCTTATTGTATTGTATCATTTTCTATCCCTAATCCCATGAACCCCCTAAAATACCTTTGATTCTATAACTATGTTCTAATTAGCACCGCTGAATCCGTATATTATTGTTTGTACTATTAGATACCCCCTTAATCGCAAAGAATGTTGTATACTTGTGTTGTGTGTTCCATCCCCAAATTACCCCTGTATGAAGGTTGCTGAACCTGTTTTGGCTTTATGTTTGATCTGTTATTACACAAATCTTGTTAAAAACTATTTTACTGAACAATTCTCCTATTTATAAAACAACTAAGTCTTTTCAAATATTGCTTTTCTATTAAAACCTTTTCAAAACCATATCAAAGCACTCCAACTGTACTCTTAAGGCTTCCTATAGTGTAACTTCAGGCTTCCTATAGTGTAATTTGGGCCCGCTTCAGGCTTCCTATAGTGTAACTACTTCTTTTCCTTTATCTATTTATATAATTTATTCAGCTGGTCTGTAATAATTATTTGTAAACGAATATTGGGGATGACTAGCGAAATGGGGAGGGTAGTTATATATTTCTATCAATATCATTGGGGTAGAAAGCATGTTATAGGCTTTGTCTTATTTATACTTGCATTAGAATCCTTGCTTTAGGACCAATACAGTAAAATCGTGTCATGCACTAGATATCATGCTCTTAGGTTTCACGTATACTGCTTCAGCATCTCATTTGACACCGATACATGCTTATCACTTAGAAATCCTACTCCTAGGTTAATAAACAACATTAACATAAAAGTTGTTACTCCTGCACATCCTGAAATCATGTTTTAACAATTCTATAAATATTTTGTGCCTTTAGGGATCATGCTTTAGGAATTTCGTTAATTTAAAGATCATAAAAACTGTCGTTTCTATGCATTTTGAAATGTAAACTGTCGTCTCTATTTACATTTGCTTATCCACGCCTAGTTAAACTGCTGATCTTGAAGGGATGTAAAAACAGTCTCACAAATGATCGTCCTGTTCCAAATAAACTGGTAACAATCCTTGTATTCTTAGCATGCTTTAGGTAAGAAGCAACTTTTGAACTATTAATAATTTTGTACTATTATGCATGATCTCATGCCTAGGCAAGCCTTAGGTAATCAATTTGTGTAAAACTGGAGAACTGTTTTCGTTTGTGTTTACTGCCTAACGACTTACAGGTTTAAAATCAATAGGAAAACTGATTAGGACCTTATTGTTGAGTTTATAAAAATAATGTTGCATATTTCTTTGCATTAACATCTACTTAGATATCCTGTTTAGGTCTTTTCTCTAATAAAAACTGCTCTTGTTTGTGTTTGAGATGTGCTGCTTATGTGTATTACTTATGGAGGTAAACCTAGGCCTCTTAACTGCTTCTTTCTGCATTTATCTATTAAGTCCTATGTGTTCTTGCATGTCGCCTAGAATTTTCTCCTTTTAAAACACCTTAGGGGTTGTCTAGAACTGCCCAGATTTAGAGGTCCTAAAATACCTTCAGGGCCGTGAGGAAGGGACGAGTAGTGCACACATATGACATTGTCAAGGTTACTAGAACTCTTTAGGCTATAACCAAGGGGAGGGACTTGGGTAGAACGGGATACGATGACTACGCACTAATGTCACGTGTAGCCCCTTATTGAGGGGTGTTTACCAGGCATTGCGTGGGATGATCCTGTAGGCTAACCAACCTAGGACTCCCTCATTTCTGAATTCCCTTTGCTTAAACTGTACTTTCCATATGTATATAATTTGTTTAAGTCTTTCCTTTATCTCATTATTTGAGTCATGTCCAAAACTTGCTCTTATTTGTAAATGGTGTATTTAAAAGTATATATTTGTTAAAGGAATAATTTATATGTATAAGTTCAGCCGGGACCCACAGTTTCGGATCGAGAGGGGTGCCTAACACCTCCCCCTCAAGGTTATTTCGAGCCCTTATCCTAAATCTCTGGTAATGCAAACTAGTTTAAGAGTTAATCGCTCTATGTGCCCTAACGTACCATAATCTGTTAGGTGGCGACTCTTAAAATACCCAAATTCCAAAAGGAAATGAGTTATTACCTCCATGAATGTCGAAACCCGAACTTTCTTCCCCGTAAAAAAGGGAGAGAAAAAGGGGGCGTGACACATATCCTATAGTAGATGAGGTATATTTATTTACTAAATCTATGAAAGACAGAAGGTCAGAATCATATTGTTTCCAAGTGTGCACCAACTTTCTTGTATATACTATTTTTTGAAATTATTTTCCAGTCACCTCCATAATTGAATAACACGTCCACATTAACCATCTTAACCTACAAAATAAATAAGAGAAAAGGGTTAACAAAATTGAATATAATATAGTACAAAGCAATAAAGGCCAAAATTTACAATAACTTTAATAGAATTTAGTATAATAGTACAAACTTTAATGTTAAACATTGAATATAATAAAGGGCATTCTCATATGAACCAGACAAAATAGTATAAAGCAATAAAGGACAGGTACATGTGTCTCGATATTATTAAACAAATCTTGTGGTGGACCACAAATTGTTAAGAAACAGCAAAAATTTACAGCATTCAATAAAGGAACAACAGAAAAATGTCCCACTTGGGGACCATATACAATCATCTTTGCCAGAAACAAAAACTCATTCCCCCCCTAAAAGAGATACAATGCAATCCCACATGTAAACCCCACATTACATATGACTATACAAAAAACAAACTGCCATACAAAATTCACATAATAGAGATTTATCAAATCCAAAAAAATACAATATTAAACTATAAAGATTAATAGAAACCCTAAATCACCTTCAGTAAAAAGAAGATTAACATCGGAAAAGCAAAGAAAATAGGAGAAATAGGAGAAATAACAGCAACCAAGTTTAATAGAATCAAGAAAAAAACTATACCTTTGAAGGATTTTACAGAAAATCTGGAAGATAATTGATACATATAGGAGGAACCCTAAATCGCCTCACCGTCGTTCTCTAAGCTAAACGGATAAAATGACCCTTTTCTTTATTAAAGCAGGTAAATAAGTATTTATATGATGGGTGAAACGGGTTACAGGTCATATTAAAAGGGCTTGGGTCGGATCTGTCCAACGTGGCATTTCAGGTGGCATTTTTATTGCTTTGTTGGACGGGAGTTAAAAAATAAGGGTAATTTTTCCCACTTTCCTAACAGTAAGCCTTTAAATGGTCTGATAGTATAACGGGGAAGAGAAATATATTATTTATTAAAATAGAGGGGTATATTAAAGCCTTTTCCCAAAAATAAAATTGAAAAGACAAAAACATGGAGAAAGAAATCTTCACTAGAGTGTGCACGATATTCCCCATTTTCGAGGGCTTTGATCTTTTTGCTTGATTGTTAACGCAGAATGGCCAAGAGGTGTAGATTTATTTGTTCTTTATTTTAATTTTCTTTTTGTTAGAAAAATTGGATGATTATGGAGAATAAAAGGTTTAGGTTGAGGCATGTCAAGGACATTGTCCTTTAAGGATATTTCGCTCACACCGTGATAAATAAAATTAGGCGTATGCCCCAGGATTCAACAAGCTCTTCAACATAAATTAGGAATAAAAACAAAAAAGATTAACAAAATAAAACCCAGCAATAAAAAATATATTTAGCAGAAGATTTTACTTTTAGTTTTTCGCACCTTGAAAGCAAAAGGAACTTGGGATTTTATAGATAAGAAAAATGAAAAAGGGTTTAAAATGTCCCTAAACTATTGGAAAGATTTTAAAATACCCTTTATCCACCTATTGGGTTACAAATATCCCTCTATCTACCTTTTTTGTTCACTTATGCCCTTTGAACGTTAGGTCAATGCTGAATTAAAAATTCTTTTTGTAAAACTTTAAAAAGTATTACAAAATATTTTCGTTTTCTTAAACTAATGCACCAGTAGTCCACTAATTTAGTGAAGTCTTCTTCTTCTTTTTTTGTTTTTCAGTTTTTACCAAAAAACAAATTAGTTTTTACAAAAAAAATATTTTTTTTCCAGTTTTTTAAAAGTATTTTCTTTGTAAAAACTGAAAATTATTTTTATAAAAACTGAAAAAAATTGTAAAAATAGAAAACAAATGTTTTCATAAAATATCTTCATTTTTTAAAAACAGAAATAAATATTTCAAACAAAATATTTTCATTTAAAAAAATATTTTTTCTTTAAAAAAACTGAAAAACGAAATGCTTTAAAAAAATGAAAAAACATAATTTTTCAAAAACGAAAAATATTTTGTGAAAATATTTTTTTCAATTTAAAAAAAACGAAATTATTTTAATAAAAATATTTTTCTGTTTTTACAAAATAAATGCTTTAAACAAACTGAAAAAAATGAAATTATTTTTTTTTTTTGTAAAAACTTAATTGTGTTTTTGTAAAAACTGAAAAGAAGAAGACTTTACTAAATTAGTGAACTATTGGTGCACTAGTTTAAAAAAATAAAAATATTTTGCAAATTATTTTCTTAAAATTTTATAAAAAGAATAATAAATATTTTTAATTAGCATTGATCTAACTATAAAAGAACATACGTGAACCAGAAAAGAGGATGGAAGGGGTACTTTTAGCCTAATAGGGGAATGAAGAGTATTTGTATACCTTTTTCAATAGTTTAGGGGCATTTTGAACCTTTTTCGGTATGAAAAATAACCATCCTTGTTGAAATGCTCCAACGTCTATAGCATTGAGTGATTAAAGAATATATGAGAAAGACTATTACAAAACAAAGCTTACGGTTTTGTACTTTCAAAGCAACAGATAACAATAATTTGACCAAACCACTTCAAAACCATTAATTGCTAATTATAGATAATTTGGTATGAATGCTAATATAAAGTCAGTTATAATATTATAATAATTGCTATTAATCATGGGTAGTAAATAATAATGACCATGTTACTTTTTATTTTTGAGATATAAGAATTATCTTTTAACAATCCCTACATATCTCAAAAATAATTCTAATAAATATAGAAGTTTCGCTAGGTTTTCACAAATGAGCATAATGCATCGAATCTGGTGTCTCTTGGACTATGAACTAGACCTAGATAAAATAAGATTAAACTTACAGCATAATTGGTGAAATTTAAAACTTCTATGAATCAAGAATTTTTTTGTAAGTTTAGTGTCTTATCTATCACATTATACTCGCATAAACTTTGTTGTTTGTCGCGGTTTTGCTCTAATAGGCCATGCGCACGCCTAGTTTTCATAAGTGCTCTAGAAATTTCGCCACAAATTTCATAGGAGAGGCCCCACTCCACACTCATATTCTGTAGTTCAATACACCAGCTACAAAAGGCTATGGATAATTGGATTTAAGAGTTTAATAACTAAACCTCACATTTCTTGCAGTCTTGCACTATATACACACACACCACATAGGAAGAGACATAATCTGATAGTGCATATTTGATCAATTAATGACTTGTTATTACCTATATGAACCTACTTTATGGGATCTCCAACCACATAAGTTGTGTTACCATCATTGTTGATACATCTCAAATTGGAAAAAGTCTTAACCTCTCGATGTTTCACTTATAAGTCAAAGGATCAGCCAAATCCTCATTTGGCTACACATAATATGTATAAATATTTCTTTCTAAGCAATTGCTTTATCACATTATGTCTCAAGAGAATGTATCTACTCTTCCCATTGAAAGATTATTGTCTTAAAATGGGTATTGCGCCTTGGCAATCACAATTCCTCGACATAATTATTGTAGGTTTAACTCACCAAGAGGTTGCTTAATCAACCTCATTGCCAGACAATTCTAATATCGTAACAACCACCAATAGGTGATCACACAACAACTAGCTAGTTATTTCCCATCTAAATCATAGATTCAATATCATCACTGTATCCTTCAAATACAGTGGAAGATTCACATACAAAATATTAACACATAGTATTTCTCAAATAAGGCATAAAATCATCTCAAATGAAATAAAACTTGATTTATGTTCCAGTGCCTTTTGAAACATCTTTCAACGCATGAGAATTTATGTATCGTCCATAGTCAGCACCAAAATAAAATTTTCTAAAATATAGGAGCAACTTTAGCTTCTACAGAAATATCTCAAATCAATAGAAAGGGATCATAATTCAATGATTTCTTACCCAAATGACTAATTAAGATATTCGTAATGAAATAACTTTTCAGAGCCAAAAATACAATATACTTTTGATCTTCCAATATAAATTTTTTCCACAAAAAATCTCGATTTTGCAAGGCATTATTACAATAAATGTTAATAAATATTTTTCCTTATTATTCTCCTTAGAACTCAAGGATACAGTGGTACGAGCCTATAGAACAGATCGTGTTCAAGTAAGGTCTTGGGTTGTGAACAAGGGTTGTTGTGGAGTGGTAAATACTCCTTCATCCTTAATTAAAGGTCTCGGGTTTGAGTCCTTGAGTATGAAATCGCCTTTGTTAGGTAGTACTTATCCCTAATGTGGGACTTACCGGTGGGAATTCGGATTTAGTCGGACTTCAATATGCGTACCGGACACCGGGTGAGAAAAAAAAAAGAGTTACCCCGAGCTTCCTGTCTCTTGGGGCATCTCCAACCCCGAGTACAATTTTATTGTTAGAAGATAATTCTTATATCTCAAAAATAAAATATAACATGGTCATTATTATTTACTACTCATGATTAATAGCCATTATTATAATATTATAACTGACTTTTTGTTAGCATTCACACCAAATCATCTATGATTAGCTATTAATGGTTTTGAATTGGTTTGGTCAATTTATTATTATCTGTTGCTTTGAAAGTTACAAAACCGCAAGCTTTGTTTTGTAATAGTCTTTCTCATTAATTCTTTAATCACTCAATGCTATAGACGTTGGAGTATTTCAACAAGGATGGTTATTTTTCTTATCTATAAAATCCCAAGTTCCTTTTGCTTTCAAGGTGGGAAAAACTAAGAGTAAAAACTTCTGCTATATATATATTTTTCATTGTTGGGTTTTATTTTGATAATCTTTGTTGTTTCTGCTCCTAGTTTCTACTAGAAGGGCTTGTTGAATCCTGGGGCATACGCCTAATTTTATTTATCACGATGTGGGTGAAATATCCTTAAGGATAGTGTCTTTGACACGCCTCAAGCTAAACCTTTTATTTTCCATAATCATCCAATTTTTCCAACATTTTTTTTCATATATTTTCTTTGTAGTTTTAAATGTGAGAAATGAATTGGTAATAGAGACCACACATTTTGGCTTATATCTTAAGAAGGTATTTTTCATGGGTGGTTATTCAGCTTTGTGTTCATTATTCAGAAGTCATATCTTCTTTTTTTTGTTACGTAAAAGTCATTCAACTTTGTGTTCATTACCGAAAAGTCACTTGTCTTTCTTTTGTTACACAAAAATTATTTACTATGCTTTAACTATCACAATAATCACTCTACCTATATATATTACATAAACGAGAGAATTTATAACGTTAAAGGCATAAAGGATATATATAATTTTACTTATTAGTTAAAATAATTTAATATTATTATATTTATTATTTTATAATATATTCGTACATTTAATTTTCCCTTAACGTTAATTTTTTAGATATGTGGGTAGCATTATTAAATTCGTTAGTAATATTACTATGAACAAATCTCAATTAACCATTATTAACCATTCCTAATGAAATATTTTTAAAAAAAATTATAAAGTTAAAGCTCACATAAAATAATCCAATAAATAAAATACCTACATTTCGCACGCTGACACATCAGATTAATATTTTTAAATAATTAATATTATCGTATAACTTTTTAAGAATCTTAATATTAAACACAAAAAATTTTGAAAATTTTTAAAAAAGTTTTACTGACCGTAAAAAAGTATCAATTGTTACACAAATCTATTTTTATTATTTTAAATAAAAATTAAAAAATAATATTTTTGTCATTTTGATGTTTAAAAATATGTTCATGTTGGAATATGATTAAGCAAATTGAGTGCTATGGTAAAATTAAATGTACTGATATATAATAAAAATAATAAATAAAATAATATAAAGATATTTTAATTATAAATAAAATGCGTATGTATGTAAAAATATATTATATCATACATAACATATAAAGTATTACATAAATTAGAGGATTTATAATGTCAATGGCATAATAAACTTTCAAGTAAAAATATTGTAAGATTTGATCAAGGTGACTTTTGTGATAGCATTTTTCTGTAACAAAAGAAAAAAAATAACTTTTGAGTAATGAACATAAAGTTGAATAACTTTTACGTAACTAAAAAAAATAAATTTTGGGTAATGAACATAAAGTTGAATGACCACCCACGTTATCTCTCATTTTGGCTTACATCTCAAGAAGGCATTATCTCTCATTCATTTGATGTTGACTTTGTTGAGCTGCATTTTCTTTTACCATTTGGTATCAGAATTGAGAATATAAGTAGAATAATCGATAGAGGACCAGTTGGAGCTTAGAGAAAGATTAAATTGATGAAAGAGTAAGGATTCATATTTTAGTCATAAAAGTTCTAAAAATAATTTCGTAGCCATATTATGATTTTCTTTAACGACTGCGTGCAGACAAATTCACGGAGTACTATTATAATTTAGTAATTTACGCAGCAATAACTACAGATAGGCAAGACTCTTCCCAGCCCCTCCCTACCAATCTCACTTTTCTAGACTCATTAAATAACGAAAACCCGAAATTTACTAGAGAACTTCTCTCTAGCTACCACAATACTTTCACAATGAAAACCCTTAAATAAAATAATCAAATCCTTCCCAAACCACCGGATATTATACAATACAACCTACCATAATGCCTGAACCTTCTAACACAAGTTTCAAACAGAAACTTTTGGATGGAATACATGAAGATCAAATTCATATGGTCATTGATCCAACTCTAGATGGGATCCAAGAATTCCACAATGAAATTAATACTACCCATGCAAACAACCCTACGGATGATCAAGGACAAGAGATCCATTTATCCCCGGAAGATCTTAAAAGAATCTACCACCCAGGCACCCATGGAGATTCTCTACCATAATCAAGCTTCAAGGAAAAAAGACTCAACACCACATTCTTAAAAGAAAAATTCAAGAATTGTGAAAAATTAAAGAGAATTTTCCTCTGATCGATTTAGGATCGGAATTCTACATTACCAAGTTTAATAATGAGGATAGTATGCTAAAAGCTCTCCAAAATGGCCCTTGGTTTATTTTTGGTCATTTTCTTTCAATCCAAAAATGGGTTCCAAACTCTATTGCTTCAGAAGCATAAATTGCAAACAGCTATCTGGATTCGTCTTCCTCAATTACATACTGAGTTCTATGATGGTCTCATCTTAACAAAAGTTGGCAACAAAATCGGTAGGCTACTTAAAATTAATGCTTGCACATCATCCACACTTAGAGGAAGATATGCTAGGCTTTGTATTGAATCCCTCTTGATGTACTTGTTCCCCCTATGTCTACATCGGACAACATAAAAAAGAGATCCATTATGAAGGTGCAAATTTTTTATGCAAAAAATGTGGCAGACTTGGCCACTCAATGGCCAATTGTCTCTACACATTTCCTAAATACTCCACTACAACTACCCAAGAAACCACAGCCAACAGCCAATCCAGCAAATTGGGTGATCCTCAAGACAAAATGGAGAGTTCTACTGTCCAGACAAAAGATAGTAATTGGCAAACGGTTATGTTTTCCAAGAAAAAAAAATCCAATCAAAATCAAAAGGTGATGCCTCTCACTTCTGGTAAGTTGCAACACCCAATCACCCTCTCTCCAGGTATGTCTCAACCTCTCATATTAAATGAAACTACTACAGGAAAATCTATTGATAATGGCAATGCCATTACTCCTACACAACCTAAAACCAGTGGAAAAAAATCAAACCACTAAAAAGTACATTGTAACGGGCAATACGTTTGAAGCATTGGTTCCTCCGCCCAATCTGATTAATTTTAATTATAATAATCTTAATAATAATTTTATTAATACTAATACTAGCTATATGGCTAGTGATGTGGAAGGAGTCCACGAAATGGATGTCCAAATGGCACCCACTGCAAAGGTCCAATTAGAATACATGCAAAATAATCATTCCCTACCTAAGGGTAATGAGGACCTAAATTACCCCATCAGAAGCCTAAACAACCCCCCCCCCTACGGCACCCCCTAAACGAACCCCTAATCTCCTCTAAAAGAGATAACTCAAATTGCATGGAAAATAACCCTCATATTCACAACATCCTACACGTGTCCATTCAAACTTTAAACTTTGCACAAATGGTTGAGCCAATCAACCACGACCTCCCCTCCAAATCTGAACAAAACCATACAAATACCACTCCATCAAGCAATATTCAAGATATGCATATAGACTCTACTATAATTAATAACTCTACTTCATTGGTGAATTCAAAAGCAGTGGAGGAAAATACACCTTTCCTTCATAATATAAACGACCAACCTCTCTCCAAAGATGCCAAGGATTCCAATCTCCCAAAGAAGAAGGTATCGACTAGTCTAAATAGTGAGACATAAAAGAGCTATAAACATGTTGAACCCTCCAATTCCTTCAAACCCTCAATCAACCAACCAAATCTTCTACATCCAACCACCACTACCCCAAGACCATCAACCACTTTCATGAGTGGAACAAGCTTTAATGGGCCATGCTATAACTTTCAACATGATACTAGATGGCTAAGAGACAATGGTAGTCCTTCAAAACTCTCACTTTCTAGCCTAATTAGTGTCGGAGGGAATGCACATGGAAATGAACAACTACCTCAATCACGTTTGGATGAACATATACTTCATCCACTTGCACCATCGATGAACTTGGATCAAGTCCAAGCCATGAGAAACCAATGGAGCTTGCCACCTCACATTAACCCCATCCAAAATTACTCCTCCCAACTGGAACTACCCTTCTTTCCCCCGGGAGAAATCTCAAACATGAACCCCATTTTCATGCCATGGTCCCTACCATTGAACAACCCACAAGCCCAGGGCAACCACAACATGCAAGCTCCTCCCCATGCAAACCCAGTCCACCCAGAAAATCCACCAAATGTACTACTCCAAATACCGCATGTTGTCCCACCCCCAGTAGCAAACCTAGATCCACCAGTCCAAGTTCCTCCCAATACTCCAGAACCAGAAAATGTACTAATGGAAGAGGAAGAGGAGATAAACCTACTAGGGTCCGATCAAGTCTTAGAATTTTCAAACCTCAACGAAGTAAAAATCTTTCTCTTCAGGGACCTCCTAGAGAAGAGGTATGTACTCAGCTTCCCCACAGCACTATACAAGTGCTCAATGGATGTGAGGCCACCCCAGGATCCTACAGTAGGGAATTATGCAATGATCCTAGTCCCCAGCCTAAGGAGGAATCCGTTGTTTCAAGCTCAAACGGACAATGGTCCAACCAACAACCAAGCAATGATGCTTAGACCTACAAACATTATTATCTGGAACATCCATGGGGGAAACAATGAAACTTTTAGGGTTAACTTCATAGAAATGATAGACACCCATAGGCCGTGCATGTTTCTTTTAGTGTCCAAAGATACCAAACTCCACCTATCTCTACTTCCTCTAACTCAAATTAATGACGAAAACTTCAAAGGCAGTTCTCCAAAAGGAGAAATCTTCCTCCTCCTTTTCCAGGCCGGCCAAACTTGTGGCACCGGCTCTTCACGAGATTATTCGCGGCCCCTGCGTGATAAAGAAAGACTTTAACATTGAAAACCTCCCAAAATCCTAGGCCATTGCGAACATGTATCCCGATATATTAGTTCGATAACGAACAAGCATCTCAAGTCCATGAAGAAAGACTGTTGCTGGGGTGACGAGGTCGTGGTACAAATCCCCGACCCCGAGGAGAGCATTGTTTACACTTACCCCTTCATATCGGGTCCCCTTGATCCAGTCGTGATTGACTTCTGCAAAAAAAAAATATGAATTTACCCTCGGCTAGATCCACCCCTTTTTTTGGTGTATCATGATTATGCTGCGCTACTTCTCTAGCAAGGCCGGGGGATTAGAGTTTACCGCCAGTTACCTCATCCGACTGTATCAGCCTTAGCTTTTTTGAGGGTTGATCAAGCTTCAACGTCAATCAAACAAAGCCTTCTTTGCGACCGTTTGGCCCATTACAAAGTTCTCATATCGAGGCCCTCCGAGGATGATGCCCCCAGTATTCGAGGTTGATTGAAAAGAAACCTTGGATACTGTTGAATTCTCCTTAGGTAGAACATAGTTGTTACCTCGTTAAAAACCTCTCCAGAAAAACCATTTGGGATAAAACCCGATCTAAGGGAAAAAGAGTGTAACGCGTGCTTTAAAACCAAAGGCCTTCGTGTAGGAAGGTTCCCTCGACATCTTCGATCGAACACCTGCGATGAGTTAGTTTTGAATTCAAATGGATAAATAGGAGAAAGTCATACCTTAACAGTAATATCGCTTTAGTAGTGATACATTCCAATTGTTCGGCAATTGTTCACCTTACATCGTGCCAAGTTTGTAAGATCCTTTACCGACAACTTCGATGACTCGGTATAGTCCTTCACAATTGGGGCTTAGTTTCCCTTCGTTCGGGTCTCGAGTCTCGAGTATTAAGGGTGACATTCCGTAAAACTAAGTTCCCGATTCCGAAGTGTCGAAGGTTGGTCCTCCTATTATAATATCTCTCAATTCTTTGTTCTTGCACGACCATCCGAACAAGTGTAGCTTCTTGCTTTTCATCTAATAGCTCGAGGCTAGTATTCATAGCCTCGTGGTTTTATTTCTCCGATGCATGTCGAAATCTGGCACTGGGTTCCCCGACCTCGACTAGAATCAAGGCCTCGGAGCCGCATACTAGAGAGAACAGGGTTTCCCCAATGCTGGACTTCGATGTCGTTCGATATGCCCAAAGAACCTTTGGTAGAACTTCTCTCCATTTTCCTTTTGCGTAGTTCAACCTTTTCTTTAAGTTTTCAATGATAGTTTTATTTTTTGATTCGGCTTATCCGTTCCCGCTCGAGTGGTACGGTGTCGATAAGATCCTCTTTATTTTGTGTTCTTTGAGGAACTTTGTTACCTTGTTACCGATGAATTGCTTCCCATTGTTGCATACTATTTTGGTAGGTGTCCAGAATCGACATATGATGTGGTCCCAGATGAAGTCTATAACTTCTTTTTCTCTGACCTTCTCGAAGGCTTGTGTTTCCACCCTTTTAGAAAAGTAGTCAGTCATAAACAAAATGAATTTAGCTTTACCTGGGGCCGTTGGTAGAGGGCCGACGATGTCCATTCCCTATTTCATGAAAGGCCACGGGGACAGGACTCAGTGAAGTTGCTCTCCGGACTGGTGAATCATCGGTGCAAACCGCTGGAACTTATCATACTTTTTAACAAAATCCTTAGTGTCTTTTTTCATGCTATCCCAGTAATACCCTGCTCTAATACTTTTGCGAATCAAAGACTTGGTGCCGGAGTGATTCCTACAAGTGCCAGAGTGATTCCCACAAGTCCTTCGTAGATTTCTCGTAGAACATAATCGGTGTCCCCCGGCCCCAAACATACCACTGATAGTTTATCGAACGTCCTCCTGTACAATGTTCCATCTTCATCCAATGTGAACCTAGCAGCCTTGGTTCGTAGAGCCCTTAAATATTTATGATCTGATGGGAGCTTTCCATTTTTCAAAATATTCGATGTACTTATTCCTCCAATCCCAAGTCAAACTGGTAAAATTTACCTCGACGTGACCCTCTTCGACCACAGACCTCGATAATTGGATGACAGTCCCCGGGACAATATCATTTTCTTCTACTGATGACCTAAGTTAGCAAGTGCATCAGCATCACTATTTTGTTCTCGAGGAACATGATCTGATGTCCACTCCTTGAAGCGACACAAGGTTACTTGTAGCTTGTCCAGATATCTTTGCGTCCTATCCTCTCGAACATCAAAGCTTTTATTTACTTGGTTTACCACCAACAAAGAATCGCACTTGGTTTCAATGACTTCTGCACCCAAGGTTTTAGCTAGTTCGACACCTGCAATCATAGCCTCATACTCGACCTCATTATTAGTCAACCTAGGAGTTTTAATAGAATGTCTAATAGTGTTACATGTAGGTGGCTTTAAAACGATTCCAATCCTGGACCCTTTCACATTCGAGGCACCGTCCCTGAAGAGGGTCCATACCCCCGATGATGTACCCGGTTTTAGTAGAAGTTCTTTTTCCACTTCAGGCACGAGGGTTGGTGTGAAATCGGCCACAAAGTTAGCCAAGATTTGAGACTTGATGGTCGTTTGGGGTTGATATTCGATATTGTACCCGCCAATTTCGACTGCCTATTTGGCCAATCGACCTGATAGCTCGGACTTATGTAAAACATTTTGGAGAGGACAAGTGGTTAACACACATATTGGGTGACACTAGAAATATGGCTTTAGCTTTCTAGATGCGCTTATTAATGCAAGTGCTAATTTCTCTAAGTGAGGGTATCTAGTTTTAGCATCTCCTAGAGTTCAACTTACATAATAAATAGGGAAATGCATACCTTGCTCTTCTCGAACTAGTACCCCACTTATTGTTATCTCAGACACTGCAAAATATAAGTAAAGCTTTTCATCTACCTTCGGAGTGTGAAGCGGAGGTGGGCTCAATAAATATTGCTTCATTTCTTCTAATGCTTGTTGGCATTCCGGGGTCCATGCGAAATTCTTTTTCCTTTTGAGCAAGGAAAAGAACCTATGGCTTCAATTTGATGACCTCGAAATGAATCGACCCAAGGCAGTTATACGTCCTGTTAACCTCTGTACTACTTTTACACTATCTATGATAGTGATATATTTGATGGACTTGATCTTGTCGGGGTTGATTTCGATCCCTCGATTTGATAGATGAAGTCGAGGAACTTTCCCAAACCGACCCCGAAATTTTTCTGGGTTAAGCTTCATGTTGTATTTCCTCAAGATTTTGAATATTTCGTGCAAATGATTTAAATGGTCCTCTACGTGTAGGGACTTAACCAACATATCGTCAATGTAAACTTCCATCGATTTACCTTTCTATTCCTCGAACATTTTATTAAGCGTTGGTATGTAGCCCCGATATTTTTTAGCCCGAAGGGCATTACATTATAACAGTATGTTCCAAACTTAGTGATAAACGTGGTTTTCTCCTGCTCCTCGGGGTTCATCTAAATTTGATTGTACCCGGAGTAGGTGTTGAGAAAGGTAAGCATCTCGTGGCCGACCGTGGCATCGATTATGTGATCGATGTTAGGAAGTGGAAAAGAGTCTTTAGGTCATGTGTTGTTTAAATCCTTATAATCTACGCACATTCTAAGTTTGTGTCGCTTTTTAGGGACTACAGCTACGTTGGCTAACCATTTAGGGTATTTTACCTCCCCAATAGACCCTATTTTAAAGAGTTTAGTTACCTCATCCTTTATGAATGCATGCTTCACCTCGGACTGCGGCCTCCTTTTTTGCTTTACCGGTTTGAGCCTGGGGTCGAGCCTTAGCCAGTGTGTTGTTATTTATGGTGGGATACCTGTCATGTCTAAATGGGACCAAGCAAAATAATCCATATTATCGATAAAAAATTGAATGAGTTTTTTCCTGAGTTTGGGGGTTAACCCCGTTCCCAGGTATACCTTTCTATCGGGCATGTACTCGATCAGTATGACCTATTCCAGTTCCTCGACCGTTGACTTGATTGTATCCGACTCTTCGGGAACAATGAAACTTCGAGGAGTAAGGAAATCTTCTTTTTCTTCAATTACCTATTCCTCTAATTTGGTCGAGGCTGGGGACAGTGATTGCTATTTGGCTGTCTGCTTATCTTTGGTGCTTGATTTTTTCGAGGTCGAAGGTACTGGTATCGCTGTTACCTTATCGACTGCAGACATTTCCTTTGCAGCGTGTTATTCTCCGTAAATTGTTTTCACAACATCCACTATTGGGAATTTCATCATCTGATAAAGGGTTGAAGGTACTGCCCTCATGTTATGGATCCATGGCCTCCCGAGTAGTGCATTACATCTCATGTCACCTTCGACGACATGAAATTTTGTATCTTGGATAGTCCTGACCACGTTCACTAGTAGGATTATATCCCCCTTCGTTGTTTCTCTTGCCATGCTGAGGCCATTTAGGACTCGAGATGCAGGTAAAATTTGGTCTTGTAGGCTAAGCTACTCTACGATCCTCGATCTGATTATGTTTGCTGAGCTACCTGGATCTAGTAGAATATGTGTTAACTTGAATTTTATTTAACAAAATAGAAATTACTAGGGCGTCATTCTGCGACTGAGATATGCCTTCCGCTTCCTCGTTATTGAATGATAGGAAGCCCTCGGGCACATAGCTCCGAGTCCATTTTTTCTGGTGATCGACACCTTGGTGCATTTGTATATAGGCCCTTGTGTAACATCGACACCACCAACGATCATATGAATTACATGTTGCTAGTCTTCCTGCTCATTTTTTCTGTTTGCATCTCTTTCCCTGAAGTGGTTCTTAGCTCGGTCACTGAGAAACTCTCAAAGATGACCCTCGTTGAATAATCGAGCTACTTCCTCCCTCAGCTGCCTGCAATATTTGGTCCTGTAGCCATGTGTGCCATGATATTTACACATCAAGTTTGGATTTCTTTGAGAAGGATCAATTTGTATAGGCCTGGGCCACCTGGTGTCCTTGATTCTTCCAATAGCCGACACAATCCCTGATGCGTCTACACTGAAATTATACTCCGACAATCGAGGTGCTTTTGCGGGGTCGGTATATTTATCAAAGCCATGATTACTCATAAGACCCCGAGGATTATGTCCTCGATCGTTACGAGGAGGATTGCGCCGCGAACCGTTATTTCTTCGTTCCGAGACATATGGCTGATATTGTTCCCTATTTGATCTCAGTTTCATGTCTGTATCCCTCGGGGCCTTAACCGCCAATCTATTTGGATGAGCTGAGCCCTATAGGGATCTCATCTGGTCGTCCTTGACCCTGATCTTCGATTGATAATGATTATGTACATCTACCCAAGTCACAGTAGGATATTCGACCAGATTTTGCTTTAACTGTGGTGATGCGATCAAACTCCACTTGTTCAATCCCTGCATAAAATCTTCTGCTGCCCAATCATCCGAGGCCGGTGGTAATTCCATTCGCTCCATTTAAAATCGTGATACGAACTCCCTTAGAATCTCATCATTCCTCTATCTTATCTTAAAAAAGTCTTCTTTCCTTGTCGCAACCTTTATGGTCCCGACATGTGCTTTCATGAAGGCGTCTACTAACATGGCAAGCAAATCAATAGTATTTGGTGGCAAGTTGTGATACCAAATCATGACTCCCTTTGACAAAGTTTCCCCAAAGTTTTTCAATAATACTGACTAGATCTCATCATCATTTAAGTCGTTTCCTTTAATCCTGCAAGTGTATGAGGTGATATGTTCGCTAGATCGGTTATCCCGTTGTATTTGGGTATATCGGGCATACAGAATTTTTTAAGAATGGGCTTTGGAGCCGCACTCAGAGGGAATGGCTTTTGTATGAATTTCTTGGTATCCAAACCTTTCGATACCGGGGTGCCCCCGATATTTTATCAACACGGGAGTTATAAGTCTCCACTTTGTTGTCATTATCCTCAATCTTTTTATCCCCGGACTCGATTCTCTTGGTGAGTCCCTCGAGCATCCTCACAATTGTAAGATCAGTCCCCGAGCTATTGTCGTTTGATATTTCTGGCACCGTCTCAGTATGACGAGTGTTTTCTAATTCGACTATACTTGGAGTTTTGTGCTGACTTTGAAGTTGAGATATAGCAACCTGTTGAGCTTGTAGTATCTCGAATATTACTCGGATGATGACTCCCCCATCTCCTATACCCTGTGTTCCTTGGCCTCCAGATTGGGCTTCCATGCGTACACTTCCCCCGGGCTACGCGCCAAAATCCGTATTCAAAGCAATGTGTGAACTAACATCGATTGGTTCCACATTTGGCACTTGCCCAGGGTTAATCGGTGGTATATCGACCCCTATATTGTTGTTTTCCCATGAAATCCAAGACCATCGTCATCGTGTATGGGTGTGTTTTGTGAGTTTGACATGTTTTAACCTGAGAACAAAAATTCTTGACAAGAACAAGTGTGAAAATAACGTGTGTTATCAGAATCAGTAATGAAAAAACCACTATTATCTTTAGCCACACAGTGGGCGCCTAACTGTTTACCTCGAAAATACGAGTAACAATTAAGCTTGTTTATGGTTTTAAAGACATGTGATTTAGTTCAATACTAATTAATAATCAAGAATCTAACGTATAAATGAAAGAAGTAAGTGAAATCAAACCAGTGTGCAAGACAGTCTCGACCTCGAGCTAGGCGACCTCGAGGTAGGTCAAGAACAATAAAGTAAGAACAATAAAGTTAAAGAACAATTCTGATGAACAATGAGCAAGAAAGTAAGAGAGTATATTCTTTTGCCAATGATTGATGATGTTACAAATGATTGGGATCCCTTAATATAATAGGAGAACCTTAAATAAGGTACATTTCTATTTACAGTAAAGGATCTTATTGGGACGGCTGTATAACCGCCTAGTACGGATACTAATTGTGTGAGGCTTTATTTGGCCTCACAATAAAATGGACCCAAGATTTTGTGGACCCAAAATGTATAAGAATTGGGTCCACTTTGTTGTGAGACAAAATAAAATCGTACACAATTAATATTAGTAGTGTGAAATACATAGTAAAATTTTCTGCTTAATGTATCTATTATCTTTGGGAGGGAGTGGGGACTGTCTGAGTAGTACAGAAGGTGGTGTAATTTGATAACGTAACTAACTTTTTATTTGATAAGTGGTAAAATTTTAGTTTCTGAAAAAAAAATTGAAAAAAAAAACAATAAAGTCCTTGGACTGTCAAATTTGGCTTTTAACGGGGTGTTTGACTAAGCTTATAAGCTGGTCAAACTGGCGTATAAATATTTTTTGGCTTATCTACGTGTTTGGTAAAATTAAAAGTGCTTATAAGCCAAAAGTCATAAGTTGGTCTCGTACAACTTATCAAATTTCAGCTTATAAGCACTTTAGGTTTGACCAAAATATTTACTATTTTATCACTAAAATAATTTTTTTTAAAACAAAACTCTTCGTATACCCAGTTTTTCAGCTGCATATTATTAATTTCAGTACTTTTATCCAAATACATAACTGTTTATTTTTTAAATCAGTTTATCACTTAAAAGTATTTTTCAGCACATAATGTTTATCAGCTACTATATACCAGCTAAGCCAAACATGCTCTAATTCTTTCAGTTTTATAGCTCTTTTTAAACTCCCCTTGCATCCGTTATTTTGGGGGATATCCTTTTTTTTGTTGGGGGTGGGTGGGAGG
>MU682254.1:207139-223825 GCA_026770625.1 Nicotiana glauca
CCTTGGTGCATGCTTCAATCCATAAAGACTCTTATTCAATTTGCACACCATGTGTTTCTTTCCAGCTACTTCAAATCCTTCTGGTTGCTCCATATAAATCTCCTATTCCAAATCTCCATGAAGAAATGTAGTTTTCACATCCAACTGCTCCACCTCAAGATCTACGCTAGCTGCTAATCTTAAAATAGTTCGAGTAGAAGTAATTTTGACAACAGGTGAGAAAATTTCATCAAAATCAATACCTTTCTTCTGTTCGAAGCCTTTAATGACCAATCGAGCTTTGTATCTGACCAGCTTGCCATTTCCATCTTTCTTGAGTTTAAAGACCCATTTGCATTTGAGTGGTCTTTTACCCTTTGGAAGTTCAACCAGCTTGTACGTGCCATTTTTCTGTAGAGATTCCATCTCTTCTTGCATAGCTTTCATCCACTGGTTCTTTTCTGGATGGGACAACACCTCCTTAGAGACTTTCTGGCTCCCCCCATCACTGATGAGGACATACTCTGTGGAAGGGCACCTGCATGACTCTACCCTTAGCCTCTCCGATCTCCTCAGAGGTTGAGGTTGTTCTTCTTCCTGAGTGGGGTGCTCCACTTCCTCGACACCTTCATCAAGTTGCTCCCCCTGCTCAATAACCTCACCAGGTTTCTCCCCTGCTCGGCAATCTCGTCGGTCGTACTTTCTGCACTTGTGGGATTGTTAGAAATATAAGGAATAGTAACAAGGTTAGGAATTATACCATTATTCGCCTTTTCTAACATATCAGCAGTTCCAACTTCACTTTCTCGGAAGACTACATCTCTGCTTCTGATGACCTTCTTCTTTACAGGATCCCACAATCTGTACCCGAACTCTTCATCTCCATATCCGATAAATATGCAGGGAAAAGATTTATCATCCAACTTTGTTCTCTGCTCTTTTGGTACATGTGCAAAAGCTCTGCAACCGAATACCTTCAGATGCGAGTAGGATACCTCCTTGTTGGTCCAAACTCTCTCTGGGATGTCAAATGCCAACGGAACTGATGGACTCCTATTGATCAGATAAAAGTCTGTCTGAACTGCTTCACCCCAGAATGACTTAGGCAGTTTAGCTATTCTGAGCATGCTTCTCACCTTCTCCACAATGGTGCGGTTCATCCTCTTGGCTACGCCATTGTGCTGTGGGGTTCCAGGAACTGTCTTTTCATGTCTGATCCCATGACTTGAACAGTACTCTTCAAATTCCCTTGGAGTGTACTCACTTCCATTGTCACTTCGGAGACGCTTTAGCTTTTGACCCGTCTCCCTTTCTACTAGAGCATGAAACTTCTGGAAAACTTGAAACACCTGATCTTTAGTTTTCAAAATATAAACTCATAATTTTCGTGAAGCATCATCAATAAAAGTAACAAAATATTTGTTATCGCCCATTGATTCAATTTCCATTGGGCCACAAACATCAGAATGTACTAAATCAAGTATATTTAATTTTCTTTCAAACGATGTCTGAAATGAGACCCTATGCTGCTTACCAAATAAATAGTAGTCACAAGGTTTTACCATTGTACCTTTGGCATAAGAAATGAGTGATTTCTTGGCAAGAATCTGCAATCCCTTCTCGCTCATATGACCCATTCTTTTGTGCCACAAATCTGCAGAAATCTCATCTTATGCCGCATTCAATTCACCTTAGCATATTTCTTCATTTGTCCTGTACAACGTGCCACGAGCAACTCCCTTTGCAATCACCAATGATCCCTTGGTTAGTCTCCACTTTTGATTTGCAAAATAGTTTTCGTATCCATCTCGGTCCAAAGCAATTCCTGAGATCAAGTTCATCCGCAAATCAGGTACATGTCGCACATCCTTTAGAACCAATGTGCATCCGACATTTCTCTTGATACCAATGTCACCAATCCCCGCAATCTTTGAGTAACTTGTGTTACCCATTCTCACTGTGCCGAAATCACCTGCTACATATCTGAAAAAAAGATCTCTTACCGATGTGGCATGATAAGATGCCGTTGTTTCAACCACCCAATCCGACTCTGGACCTGACAGGTGCATGCATTCCTCTTCCTCATTTATAAATAGGACAACATTATCATTGTTTTGCACCATGGCGGCTGTGTTGTCGTCATTCTTCTGGACACTGGTTTCACCTTTTCCCTTCCTTGGATTTGGGCAATCTCTTTTGAAGTGACCTGGTTGATCACAGTTGTAGCAATTTCTGGCTTTTGATTTGGATCGGTTCTTTGACTTCCCACGAGCTCCGGATCTACCATAGTTGCTCAAACTCCTTTGATAACTCCTGCCTCTACCTTCTGTGATGAGAGCTTGTCCTTAATTTTCAGGCTTCTTTCTCATCTTCTCATTGAGTAAAAGAGCCGATGTGACATCTTTTAACTCAATTGTAGTCTTACCGTGCAGGATGGTTGTTGCCAAATTATCGTACGAAGATGGCAACGAGTTCAATAGCAAGATGACTTTATCTTCTTCCTCAATTTTCACTCCGAGGTTGGCAAGCTGTATGATTAGCCCGTTAAACACATTAAAATGTGATAAAAAATTCATACTTTTACCCATGTGTAGGGCATATAACTGCTTCTTCAGGTACAATTTTTTTGTCAGCATTTTGGACATGTATAGGCTTTCCAACCTTGTCCAAATTCCACGTGCAGTGATTTCATCAATGATGTTATTTACCACATCATCCGATAAGTGCAACCTGATTGCACTAGCAGCTCTTTCATCCAAGTCAGCCCAATCCTCAGCTTTCATGGTATCAGGCTTTTTGGCATCAGCATCTAGTACCTTGTGTAATCCTTGTTGGATGAGCAGATCCCTCATCCTTCTTTGCCATGTTGAGAAACCGTTATCTCCGTTGAATTTTGCTACCTCGTACTTTACTCCGGACATTTTTGTTTTTCACCGAGTATAGTACTACCGACAGTGAATAGTATTTTAGTGAACGAGCATAACCTGTGCATACCAGTTGTTGGGAATAAACCCCCTACCAAGATAATATTCACGGTAATAAAAGCGGAATAATAATGTAGCATCAAGATACGGTAATTAACAAGAATAAAAGAGTAACAATGACACCAAGATTTTTACGTGGAAAACCCTTCTGAATAAGGGAAAAAACCACGACCCCGAGAGGAGCAACTGATATCACTATAGTAAGGAATTTACACTTTGTAGGCCCGAGTAGAATACTACAAAGACCACTACAATACTCAAAAGAAATAACTCACTTTTGATATTTCACCTCACTACAATATCGCTCACACTCTCTATTTTCTTCACAGACTATTTTCTTATACCCTGTCTGTGAAACCTCACTCTTTCTTTTTCTCTTTGTTGGTTGTGTAAAAAATGAGAGCCGAAGCTCTCATTTTATAAGCAAAATGAAGTCAACCACTTTTGACAGTTTGCTTCTGCACGCCTGCCTAATTTGACAGGTGCAGAAGATAAAAAAAAACACGGGCTGATGGGCAGCCAATATTGACAAATGAAGAAAGGAAGAAAATTTCTTCCTTTAAATGTGGGTTGGACCCCACAATATAAAGATACAGTACAATACGATATAATATAATACAGTACATTATAAAACGATAGGGAACAATGATCCAAACAGGGTGTAAATCGATCAAGATATGTCCCTCCCGGTTAATAAACTTTTGGATCAAATCCAGGTCAGTATTTACAAGTATTGAAGCAATATTTTGATGCTAGGAAGTGTTAGATTTTACATATGTATCGACTGAAATATGATCCAGTACATATTTTGGGGATGATTTTCAGATTATTCCCTCTCGATTTGAGTTCGTAACATTAACATTTTTCATGATTTGCAGTATTACACTTGTTTCACTTGTTTTAATTTCAATGTGATAATTGTTTAATACTATTTTTATTATTGATGCAAAATAATTACAACAGTCTAACCTATTTGCATTAATTTTCTAATATTACCATTCTTTTGATTAACTAATTTTATGTGTATTAATGTTTCTTTACGAAGTTCCTTTAGAACAAAAATATTTCAGGCATCAACGTATAGAATGAATACAGATAAGAATGATAATGTACGTGACAATAAGTTGCCCCAATTGAGCTTTTGTCAGAATCAGGGTTTAAACAGATAAATCGGGAGAAGTTTTATTGTGTGCCTCACACAATTAATATTAGTTGTGTGAGACTCCTTTTTATCTTACAAATTAAATTTGTGGACTCCAATCTTACGCTTCTAAATCCACAAAATTCGAGGTCCACAAAACTGTAAGACAAAAAAGATGTCTCATACAATTAGTGTCAGTTGTATGAGACACAAAATAAAATTTTTCGATAAATCAATATAACAACGGACTATTCATAAGTGATGATTGCTCAAGTTATAACCATTCTCCACTTCCAACCTTAAGATTGTAAGCTCGGATCACTAAGGGAGCAAAGTAAAAATAGGGAGCTCCCAAAGAGGGGTAACAAAAAAAAATAGTGACCAATTGTATTTCATTGGAAAGGATATGAATATGCATAATTAACTAGTATACTCAGAGGTCATTTGGTTGAAAGAAGTTATCCCAGAACTAATTATCTTGGGATTAGTTATTCCACCTTTCTATGGGTATAAGAAAATAATACAACCAAACATGGGATACTGCACTTTTATCCCAATCAAATATGGAATAAATTTTTCTTAAATTTAGTCCGAGATTAATTATTCTTTATCCCTAGTATCAAACGAGCCCTAAATATCTAACTTTTAGGCCTAAGCGGGTGCTAACCAACCACCAGGCACACCACAGCAATAAAGCCATACAGAAATGGGAATTTGACTGTTGAAAGCCCCTTTGTTTATTTTTTTACCTACTAACGTTATAGCTAGAATTAAAATTGAACCCCTTCAAAAGTTTGTCCAAATTGCCAGTTATTTGGTGCAACGTTATAGCTTGTGATAGTCCTTCCATCACTTGTAGTAACTTGAAATGAAAGACTCTGAGTATTGAGATAGGAATTGCTCTGCCAGTTTTGGCCCCAATTTCTAGACATTGCTTGCCATCCAGAACCAGATCCCTTAATGGAGACTGAATTAACATCACCAGCACCCCCAACGTTTGTCACCAAAACCAAGTTGAAGTAAGAGTGTCCATTTATTGTAAACCTTATTCCTCCTTTCTTGTTGCATGGTACCCTGTCATTGACCATTGCAAACACCATGTCAGCCGACTACATAATTTAACTACTACCTATAAGATACTAAATTCTTGCCTAAACAAAATTTATTCAGATTTAACTTATATTCAGACAATACAATGCAAATTTAACTTACAACAAAAAGCCTTACTGTTAACAAACGTGCACTTGTCCGTGTTAAAAAAAATTAAACTAACTTTTCAAGAAAATCAATGGAATTTAAGTTATGTGCCCTACACACAACAACAACAACAACACAATCCAGTATAATCCCACTTAGTGGGGTCTTGGGAGGGTAGTGTGTACGCAGACCTTATCCCTACCATAGGGTAGGGGGGCTATTTCCAAATAGACCCTCGGCATCCGTCCCTCCAAGAACTTTCCACCTTGCTCTTGGGGAGACTCGAACTCACAACATCTCGGTTGGAAGTGGAGGTTGCACTACATAACTAGATTAATTAAAGGATATGAGTAATTAAAACTA
Source organism: Nicotiana glauca (assembly GCA_026770625.1). NCBI lineage: Eukaryota > Viridiplantae > Streptophyta > Magnoliopsida > Solanales > Solanaceae > Nicotiana > Nicotiana glauca. Next base: position 212,804 of record MU682254.1, read on the forward strand.
AATCCCCTTAATAAACATTAGTAATTAGTAACATGGTAAAAATGATACTCCCTTCGTTCACTTTTACTTGTACACATAAATAGACTTTGCATTCCCTTTAAGAAATAATAAATAAAGTACATATTTTACCATAATATCCCTAACAATGATTTCAAGAAGTCTTGAAAAACAATTAGGGGAATGGGTAGTTAATGGTAAGAGAAAGCAAGAAAAAATATTTGTCTTTCTCTTAATCTACTAAAATGGACAAGTAGAATTAAAAATATATTTTTAATACAATGGACGAGTAAGTAAAAGTGACCGAAGGGAGTAACTTACAAAATATCACATGTTACTACACTGATTTTGTAAAAAAAATCTTATACTGTCAATTGTATATAACTTAGATATCAAACTTTACCTTCGGAAAGATACAGGGACAATTCCTGCTCTGTATTGAGCTAATTGCAAGAAGGCAGGCTCAGCCAAATCGAAGTGCTGGAGAGGAGGATTGCACCAGCCGCCATTGTCATTAGGTAGGGATGGATTCGGAGGACAGAAATTTGTAGCAGTGACAGTAATAGTCCCCTGTAGGCACCATTGAGCGTCATTGCTGCAAGTGAGCTCGTAGCAAGCCCCACAGCTCAATCCATTGTTGAATAGTGCTGTGCTTAGTGCTGCAGTGTTGGTTCCATATCCTTGGCTGTACAAATTCCCATAACCACAAGCACCACCTGCATGTTCCAAATACGGCATGTTTCTTTAAAAATTTTATATTATCATGTATGCGTACACATAACCGGCTGTAAAAGGCACTGAAAAATATGGCATATCTGCCGGTGTATTTATAAGTTCCTTTTTCAGTAACAGTACAAATTGTTTTGAACTCATATTTTCAAACAACTTATATAATCTTGAACCATAAAGATTAAATTCTGAATCTGTCTCTAAACGTACGTACCCATTGTGCCTGATGCATCACCTCCTCCATAGAAGGTGGCATGAGCATTTTTCCAGCCTCCATAATCAGCAAAAGTTCCATGGAAGCAAAAGCTTAAACAAAAGAAAAAGAGAGAATAATGTATGGAGAATGTTGCAGGAACAGCCATTGATGAAGAAGTTGGCAAGTCAAATAAGGATTAAGTGACTTAATACCAGTTGAAGGGGTATGGAGGCACTATGTACTTATATAATAAACTGGAAGCAGAAATTGGGGCTTAAGATCTGGTAGGCAAATGTAAGTATATACGTAGATAATGACAACCTTGCCATTTTCTACATCATGACAAATTTTATTTATATTCTCCGGTTCTCCTAAAATTGAGCTAGTCGGTTAGGGGTGAAAAATAAGATAGTTGCATCAAACATCCTGTTAGTTACCATACTAACTTCCAGGGATGATAATCAAAACCAATTAATAGCTGACAATGTCGAAGTGCATGGGCAGTAGCTCGTACGAGAACATAGAGTCAAATGTTGTTAATAGGCCAAGGTCAAAGATGAAGAAACAGATCCCCGTGCACACATAGTTTATGGGCACCTCAATTAATTTGTTCATATCTAAATCAGAGATGGGTCTACGGTATAATTTATGAGTTTATTCAAATCTAATGGTTGGCTCGAACAATGTATATATGTGTTAAAATTCACTATTGAAGTACAAATAATAAATTTAAACCTAGTAAATCAAATAAGTTATGGTAGAATCCAAAAGTCGAACTTATAATATTCAAATCCTGGTTTCACCTATGAATTTTAAAATGATTTGTTTGGCTATACTCAGTGATAACAATTCGAAATTTATGACTCAAAAATTAGCGGTATGTCTACAACAGAATAGTTTTTGTCACGACCCAAAACCCCAACCAACGAGATCGTGATGACGCCTAACACTTCTTTCTAAGCTAAGAAAACGAGACTAACAGATAACAACATAATAATATGGAATACGAGAAAAACTCAAAAATATATATTAATAAGTCTAAACCCAAACGTCATCAATATAACCTCCCAAGATTTGGTGTCACAGAGTACATGAGCTGCAAAGAGTACTACATATAAAGCCTGAAATGAAATTTAATACTATATGATACAAGAAAACAACGATAATAAGAGCGAAGTTAATTCCAGAGTCTGAGGATGGAAAACAACACTATCTCGAGTCTCCCTGGTCACCAAGCTATGCTCCTCGCTAGATACTTCTAGGACCAGCACATAATTTGTACAAGAAATGCAGAAGTATGGTATGAGTACAACCGACCCCATGTACTCAGTAAGTATCGAGCGTAACCTTGATGAGATAATGACAAGGTTAAGACAAGACACCTACCGTATAAATTTGTCCTGTTAATTAGCAACCGTATAATGACAAGGTTAACACAAAACACCTACCGTATAAATTTGTCCTGTTAATTAGCAATAGAAACAGTAATAGAGGTAACATTAATAATAATAGGAATAAAGGCATGAAATAGTAAAAAAGAATCTGATAACAAAAGTGATAACCACGTTTCTTGAATAGCGCAACCAAAGTCCTTTTCAGCAATTCAAATCAACAGGGAAGATGCAATATCCATAACCAACACAACCAAAAGCCACAGGGAAGGCTATATCACAAAAAACACCAGCATCTCATAACACATACATTATGGCAGCACAACCTAATTAAACACACACAAAAACATTGTTGCGGCGGCAACCCGATCCCATGACCAGACTATTTTTATGGCGAGCAACCAGATCCTTATCATAATATTATTGTGGCAGCAACCTTATCCAATATATCAATTCTTATTGAATTATCCAACAACGCATTCAAATATAGAAAAATTCATATCAACTATCGAGAAGGATGAAATAGCATAATTCACCAAGGAAATGACAGACACAAACAAAAAGAAATGGCAAATTCCAAGTTTTAGAGCTAATCTTACTCATGTAACGCAACAAGGATCCAAAGCAAGGTTGTTAACATGCAAATGATCAAATAGTTACATAGTCCAATACCGCATAGAAGAACGAAGTATGAAACGAGTAAAGGCATACGACAAGTAACGAGTAAAGTCGTAGCATGTAAAGGTATATAACATGTAAAAGCATGTAGCAGTTAAAAGCATGAATCTAGTAAAAATATTTAACGAGTACAAGCATGAAATAAGTAAAGGCATTTAACAAATAAAAGCATGATATAATTAAGCAAAGACATGAATAAAGTAGTCACACCTGCATGCTTTTAGCCCTTGACGATCCATATGTGTCACGACTCCAGTTCGCCCTCCATGAACTATCGTGACGACACCTAGTCTCTACGACTAGGTAAGCCTAACAATTTACCAAAAAAGAAAAACAACAAATAAAAACTAGATGATCTGCGGATCAACTAATAAAACCATAGATAACAATATAAAAGTGTTAAGATGCCGCTCGGCATATACAATACAGGATCTCAAAACCGAACAGAGTCCCAAAACCCGGAATCCCATGAATCACAAGCTACGAATATGATAAAATGCTCTAACTCCTGAATGTCTAAATCAATAAAAAAGATAGAAGGGCTATCACTGCAAGATAGAATGGAAAGGGACTCCTCGATCTGCAGACGCGACAAATATACCTCGAAGTCTCTAGAGAATCGCTTCACCTCAAGGGTAGTAGGGCGAAGTCGAAGTACATGGATCTACACACGAAAAACATGTGCAGGAAAGGGCATAAGTACACCACAGCGGTACCCAGTAAGTGCCAAGCCAAACCTCGATCAAGTAGTGACGAGGAAGGACAGGGCCCTACCGGCCATGCACAATAATATATAAGGACAGAAACAATGTTAAAGTAGTACGGGGTAATAAGAGTAACAACCACTGCAACAGAGACAAAATAATCTCAGATAGAAAATACAACTCAACCCAGATGTCACGACCCAAAATCCACTAAGGGTCGTGGTGGCGCCGGACACCTCTGTTAGGCAAGCCAACTAAATTATCAATTAAATTCTCTTTTAATACCTTTGAAAACCTAGGATTTTTCCTTTCATTTTTCATAATTAAAACAATCTCTACTTCAATTCAAATTAAGTAATAACTACTAGTACACATCTTTCAAAAACCATCCCAGAACCCGGTGTCACAAGTGCATGAGCATCTATTGATAAGGAAAATAAAATACAACATCTGTCTGAAATACAATGGACAGGGAATAAATATAAAAATGCTGAAAGGAACTACACTAGCTGCGGGTCGCCTCGAACAATGCAGCTCACCTAGTCCCAGAATCATCCGCGCTGCTACGCCCAGTAGGCCGCTAGAGGTATATATATACCTGTGCAACAAAAATGCACAGAAGTGTAGTATGAGTACGTAATCAACGTGTACTCAATGAGTATCCCGCCTAATCTCGAAGAAGTAGAGACGAGATGGCCAACTTCGACACTCACCAGAGGTCAACTAACAATATTCTAGAAATGTGAGTGAAATCATGGATTTATATAGTAGTTTTAATTCGCGAAGCCAGAAAATAGGTAAACACCTTCAACAAATAATCAGGGGCTTTCAAGGTTTATTCTTTATTATTTTATCAGTTTATATCAAGCCACAAAGGGTAAATTTTACGTTTAAAAATCCTCAAGCGACAAATAACATACGCAAATCACACCGAGGCGATGGCCCGATCCAACAGAAATGTAAACTGTGCACTGTCGAGGTTCAAACAGCCGGAACCATAGATGCATCTATTTAATCTGCCGAGGCGTTCGGCCCGTTCCAAAATAAACACACACAGACAGATAGTCAGTCAAGAAGTCAACATGGAGCAATTATCCAAGAAAAACCAATTCTCTTTAATAATTTGAGAAAACGAAGCTTAAGTCCTTTTTAGAAATCCATTTATTAATTCAATGAGATTTACGAAAATCAAATGTCAATAGGATTATAGATATTCCAAGTATAACATGCTTTTGAGTCCTAGACTACCCGAACAATAGCATAATAATAGCTACGCACGGACTCTCGTCACCTCGTGCGTACGTAGCCCCCACAAATAGGAGCACATAACCAATTTAACTCACCTATGGGGTAAATTCCCCCTCACAAGATTAGAAAGGAGACTCACCTCACTCCGAAGACTCATAATCGGCACTCTACATTCTTTCGAAGGCTCGAACCAACGCACAATGCTCCAAAACTAGCGAATGGTCATACAAATCCATTAATATATGCTCAATTAAACTTTACAACCCAATTTGTAACAATTCCTAACCCCAAATGAAAAGTTGACAAAAATGCCCTCGGGCCCACGTGCCCGAAATCCGAAATTTTTCGAAGATAAACTTTGCCTATGACCTTAGGAACTCAAATATATAATTTTCTCTAAATTCCATACTCAATATCGTGGTTAAATTCCAAGAATAAAATTTCTAGGTCTTCCTACCAAAACCCCAACTATTTCTACAAAATTTCATACTTAAATCCATACACATTTGATGTATTTAACTCAAGATAGGTGGGGATGACTTACCTTATCATTGATGATGAAAACCCTCTCTTGAAGCTCCCCACAAATCGCCCAAGCCATGAAAAATATGAGAGAAATGGCCAAATATCCGTTTTTTAAAACAACCATTCTGCCCCAGCTATTTTCGCTTCTGCGGAATTATTTCCGCTTATGCGATTCCGCTTTTGCGGTCAAAAATGCCGCTTCTGCGGTCCTGGGCTCCAGCCTAATTTCCGCTTCTGCGGACGACCCACCGCATATGCGGTTCCGCTTTTGCGGATCTTGGGCCTCTTCTGCGGTCCTGGGCTCCTCCACCTCCAGCCGCTTCTGCTGCTTCTTCTTTGCTTCTGTGCGGCCGCTTCTGCGGTCCCAAATCCGCAGAAGTGGAAATACCAGAAGCAGCAGCCCCAGCTCCCCTCTTCAGACTCCGGACTCGATCCGTTAACCACCCGGAATCCACCCGAGGCCCTTGTGACCTCAACTAAACCTGCCAACCAATCCCAAAACACGTTACGAACTTGCTCGAGGCCTCAAATCATATCAAACAATACTAAAACCATGAATTACACCCCGATTCAAGCTTTATGAACTTTGAACTTTCCAACTTCTACTTCCGATGTCTAAACCTATCAAATTATGTCCGATTGATCTCAAATTTTGCACACAAGATATTGACATTACGGACCTACTCCAACTTCCAGAATCGAATTCCGACCGCGATATCAAAAAGTTCAATTTTCGGTCAAACTTCTCAAAAACCTTCAAATTTCTATCTTTAGCCAAATGCTTTAAAATGACCTACGGACCTCCGAATTCACTTCCGATCGCGCTCCCAACTCCAGAATCACCATACGGAGCTACTCCCAGTCTCGAAATTCCAAATGGACATCGATAACACTGAAATGCACTTCAAACCAAACTTATGAAATTTCTTCCAAAATGCCAACTTCCACAATAGGCGCCAAAACGCTCCCGGGTCATCCAAAACCCGATCCGGGCATACGCCCAAGTCCGAAATCATCATACGAACCTGCTGGAACCATCAGATCTTGATTCCGAGGTTGTTTACTCAAAATTCCAATCTTAGCCATTTTCTCCAACTTAAGGCTTTTGAAATGAGAATTTTCATTTAAATTTAACTCTGATCTTCCTGAATTTCAATTCCGACCATGCGTACAAGTCACAATACCTGAAATGAAGCTTCTCATGGACTCAGGCTGCTGAACGACGCGCTAGGGCTCAAAACGATCGGTCGGGTCATTACATTCTCTCCCACTTAAATATACGTTCGTCCTCGAACGTGCTGAGAACTACACTGAAATAGTCTGAAATCACGGTTTAGCACCTCATGCACCTTCCCGTGCTACCACAACTTAGTTGAGCACATTAGCTGAATAGATTCTGAAGATATTCCCTTTTATTCAAGCAAATAAGCCTTAGAGCCCAATTCCAACCGCCGAAATTCTATGCCAGGCATGTTTCCAACATACGATTACCATATCAATCACTACACGATGTACTCAAACCTGACTGCATAACTTTGCTGGATTCTTACTTTGCAACACTTAATCCACAGAACCACGATAATATTTTCTGATCAACTTAGCTAAAATTCAACAAATCAGATGCTCCCATTGCACCTCAAGCCACACGCAAGTCTTACTCTAACTCTTACAATACCGCCACGACGGATGAGATGTGCCAAAATTCATAATCAACTGCCGAGTCAACCAATCATTGAGTCTATACTTCAGACAAGAAACATTACCACATTCTGAACCAAATAATGATCTTTGCTCCTTAATATACTTCATATAATCAGGTTGCACTGATCCTAAATCCCATAATCTCGTCTCACCCAGTACGAACTGCTCAGGCAATAAGCCACTTCGAATGCGATCAAAAGTCTCATGTGACGCCACAATGTGCCAATAGGCCACCAATCTGAACACAACACAAATAGGAAATCGAACTCTGGAAGGAACTACCTAAACCCCGAACTAATATGGACTTTCCTTAGAAAATAGGAAGCGAAACACACAAAAATAGCATATAGAAAACTAGACTCGACATCATATTATTGCGGTGCGCAACCCAATCCAAATAACATACTCATGGCGGCGTGCCACCCGATCCACACATAGATCTCACATAAGGATATTGCACTTTGAGCTAAATCTGCTCATTACAATAAAAATATCGAATTTCGATCGCAAGAACGCTAAGCGCATAATACTATCCCTGAGAAAACACATAGCGCTATAGGCTACAAACTCAAGCACAACTGAGGTGTGATACAAGACCTGAATCTCAAGAGCCATTCTGCTCACATATAATCATCGCCACGCGAAACCTCAACACATAAGAATTTACCAAGCCGTCTCACAACTCATACGGCGCAATACATCATTACCTGGAATAGTTGATGACAAAATAACACCCCAACTGTTCCTCCATAGGGAACACTCGCTGAAACCAACACAACTGGCTTGATATAAAGCCCTGTTCACATATAAATCAATCCATTGATCTCAAGCCGATTTCTGGTTGCACCAACTTGGCTAATAACCTTTCAAAGGTCCATAGTAACTCCCTTTTTCCTCATAACACCTAAGAACAACCATTATAACCGGAGCAACCTCCCCAGTTCATAACCCAATAAACAAAGTACCTTTCTGGCATAAATTCTCAAATTAATGATATTACCACCATCCTCATACTTGGTTTAAATCTTTAGTCAAACAAGTGACTACATGCCACACTGGTACAATCTTCCCGTGGAACACGTTCCCACAATCTTCCGAAATAAATAACAGGTTCGAACATCTAAAACATCGGCCGCACTAATGCTGAGAAGCGATCAAGAATCCTTAACCAGAATGCAATGCCTCTTTCACAACACATCGATCTCCGGTGACGCTGAATACAATACCAATTTACTTTAAACATTCAACCCTTTTCTTGCTCATCCGAGCCCGTGACATCCTTGTCAACGCCGAACTGCAACCTCGATCCTCACTTCGAATTTCCATACTAATCACTGCACCCAACATGCTAACATACGATAGGACATGATTTTCATCGTAACTCCAAAATTATTAGTATTTTAACACTTCATCATATACGAACTTTTCACTTAACTCACTTCAGGAGATTCATAGAAACACACAGGTAAATACTCATAACCGTAGAACATGCAAACATCTAAGTAGTGGTCTAAGCCACCATAGCCCTTCCGGAATCTGCTTCCACATAACAAGCCATAACAGTAGAATGCTTCAGAATAATATCAATTACGGCGGCTGACAAGCCTCGTACACACAACCACAGATCACTTGCATAACTTAATCACGCTGAAAGAGCTGATCTCTGGCCCCAATATGCCAATTCAACTATGGCTAGTCATTCTACCTTCTTCCAATTTATCCTTGCTTGCCTTAGAAATAATACTAACTCCATTCAACACATAACATACTCCATCTACACTCACCCCGAGTAACCTTGAATCACGAGACCAGGCTGTCTCAATTCCCACGAACTATTTCATAGCACTCAAATGCTACACCACAAGTTAAAATATCATAGAACATTCTGGGCACCTTCTCATAAGCTGCTACAAAGCTTGATTCTTAAATGTGCTCGTAGGCTCGAAATCATTGGGCACCACACTTTAACTTTTGAATTCACTAGGACCATTACAGAGAGCCACCCGCTCTGACTTGGTCCCGAATATAATCCACTCTATAAATCTTATAACACACGAATACTCTCTCGGCGAAGCACCCAGCGAAATCACTTTCTCTGAAACCTATATCTATACAAGGCATAAATTCTGAACCTTTTTCCAAGTCCGAACATGAGCCAATAAGGCCAACCTTAGCATGCCTCCAACAATTCATCCGCTCAAATTACCACTTATGGTCTTTTCCCGTAATTGAAACAACCCATCGATATACAGATAAATGGAAACCTCGCAAGTAGTTAACCATACAATCCAATCTTAGGCGGTGGGACTCTCCCACTTAGCTTGAAGCCACTATTACAAAACTCTGGGGTTCACCAGGATTCTTAATCTCTTATTGACATAACCTTGCGCAATCAATCGCCAGCATTCTCAATATCTTATCGTAGAAACCCAATTTGATACTCTAAATCATTAACAACATTCACATAACAATTCCCTTTGCTGCATAACCAGTAGAACTCTTCGCAGAAGCCTCGCCAACCACGCGACTGCTAACCTGCTTATAGGAATACACCACCTGTAGAAATCACTCCCCAGCATCTTCCAACACTGCTGCACGGGATACAATCACTATGACATCAACAACCAAACCCTGAGTCCAAGCTCACTCTCTAGCTGCACCAGTCCGTTCACTCTTCGTGGACATCAATTAAATATGCGGCAACACATTTCCAAATTCAGAGTTATGCCTCATCCTTCTTCATTTCAAGCAGCTCCTTCCTCCTGCCGTATAATGGTCCATACTTCAATTTACATCCGCAGACTTCAATGGCCAGTCGCTAAAATCCTAGATCATTCCAAACTCTCCTTTGGCGCGTAGTCATCATACTACCAAGCCCATATGCAACATTCGCCCCTCTCCCACTTTGGGCAAACTCGCTTCTTTAATAACCCACTTGACCCTTGCTTCATATACCTGGCCTTCTAGGAAATTTTGACACCACCTGACACTTCCCATGTGTCTTTCCTCAAACCTTGCTGCTCATTTGTTGCCTTTTTAAAATGTATCTTCCTGGAACTTGAATCCACAATTTGTTACTAACTTTAAACTTTTCCGAAGGTCATCTTTCTCGAACTGTCAACATTAGGAATTCTGATTCGATCCTAAACCAGCGCACCATGCGATATCTGACAGCTGTATCTCCAATACTATCTCACAATATCTTGCCTTAGAGGCGAATTGGAGCAGATTATAACATCGACGAACTTAGAATGTTCAGTAAGGACCACGACGCCCTCTCATAAAAGAAAGCCCCACCACGCTTGCAAATACCAACTCTCATTACCTCCACCAGCCCTCATCTCACTACTCTTAGTCCGACTGCATTTTCCCTGCCGGGAATAAATAATGGATCCCTTGACTACACACTGAGTAAACTCCCTTCAATTCATTCACTGCCCCGACACATGGGCAAACATCCTACCATCACAACAACACTGCAGAATAATTGTTCATAAGCATCATAGCAACCTGTGCCTAGCCTCAAGGCTCTTAGAAGTTCTATTACTGAGCTGAACACTAGAATATCCTTCCATAAGGCGACTATAATAGTCCAATCAACTCTACCGGGAGAATCATCCCGCACCACGTTTGTAGTGCCATTACAATCCTTAAATTTTTTATTTATAACAAGCGCTCACATCGTAAGATTGAGTAGGAAGGAATCAAGGGCATAAGCCTCAAAGGAATCGAACTGCACGATAAGGAAATCAAGAAGGGAAGTACTTCTAACAGCCCTGTAGCCTCCCAAAGATAAGTACAGACGTCTCCGTACCGATCCGCGAGACTCTACTAGACTTGCTCATGACTCGTG
>MU682254.1:241782-258560 GCA_026770625.1 Nicotiana glauca
CGGAGGTATCACGGCGATCCTACCCACGTGTTAGATTTCAGCACTGTCCAGTTGGACAAGGATCTGTCCTACGAGGAGGAGCCGGTAGCTATTCTAGACCGGCAGGTTCGACAGTTGAGGTCGAAGAGTTTTCCTTTAGTGCATGTCCAGTAGATAGGTCAGCCTCCTGAGGCATTGACCTGGGAGTCCGAGTCTGATATGCGGAGCCGCTATCCTCATCTATTTCCTGACACAGGTACTTCCTTCTTTTGTCCGTTTGAGGACGAACAATTGTTTTAGAGGTGGAGGATGTGACGATCCAAAGGGTCATCACCTGTTTCCTCATTCGTTCTGTGCTTTCGAGGCCTTGAAAACCTCACTTTTATTTGCCTCAATTTGCGTGCGCAGTCCGAGCATGTAGCCGGAAGGCTTAAATATGAATTATGTATGAAAAAGGATGAATTTTGATATTAATATGGTTAAAGTTGACTTCGGTCAACATTTTTGGTAAACGGACCCGGACCCGTGATTTGACGGTCCCGGAGGGTCCGTAGGAAAATATGGGACTTGGGCGTATGCCCGGAATCGAATTCCGAGGTCCCAGGCCCGAGGAATCACTTTTTCCATAAAATTGTTTTCTGAAAATGTTTAGGGAAAATGAAAATGAAATTTGATCAAAAGGTGATGGTATCGGGCTCGTATTTTGGTTCCGACGCCCGGTACAAGTCTTAAATATGTGTTAAGCGTTTTCTGTAAAATTTGGTTAAAATCGGACGTTGTTTGACGTGTTTCGGACTTGAAAATGGAAAATTTGTGTTTTATGAAAAATTGGAAGAAATTATGTGATTTGAGGCTTGATTCTATGTAAATGATGTTATTTTGGCGATTTGATCGCACAAGTAAGTCCGTAGGAAGTTTTTGAGGTTGTGTGCATATTTAGTTTGGAGCCTCGAGGGCTCGGATGAGTTTTGGATAGGTGTCGGATTGCATTTCTCCTTTTTGGAAAAATCTGGTATTCTTCTTCTGTGATCTTCGCAATTGCGAAGTGGAGATTCACAATTGCGAGTTCGCAAATGTGAGCCATTTATCGCAATTGCGATTTCTGAGATTTGTGACCTATGATCGCAAATGCGATTGTCCTCTTCGCAAATGCGAAGTCCGGAAAATCTGTACTGGGTCGCAAATGCGATCATTTTGATCGCTAATGCGGAGGACCATTGATCGCAATTGCGAGGCACCTTTCGCAAATGAGAAAGTCCCAGCATTGGCCTGGCTTCGCAAATGCGAAGCTTGTTCACAATTCCCATATTTGGTCGGGGTTTGCAATTGCGAACCCCTTTTCGCAATTGCGACATCAGAGACCTGCATTTTTCATACTTAGTCGAATTTTCACCTCATTTCTTCATTCCTTCAACTCAAACACTCCATAGGCGATTTTTCAAAAAAGCTTTCTTCTCCACTCCATTTGCAAGTTGATTTTCACTTAATTTCTTCAATCTTTAACATCATTTATCATGTTTTCATCTTAAAAATCAAGGTTTTCATGGGTGAAAATGGGGATTTTGGGTAGAACCTAGGTTTTATTAAAATTGGGGATTTGGACCTCAATTTGAGGTCCGATTTCAAAACAAATCATAGATATGAACTCTTTGGGGAATGGGTAACCGGGTTTTGGTTTGAACCTCGGGTTTTGACCACGTGGGCCCGGGGGCATTTTGAGAATTTTTTAGTAAAACTTTGGGAAATTCAATTTTATGCATTCAAGTTGATTCAATTAGCATTTGTTGATACATTTAAGCAATTTGTGACTAGATTCGAGCAGTTTTGTGGTGAATTCGAGGGGTAAAGCTATACTAAAGGCTTGAGTGGATTTTTGGAGCAATTGAGGTAAGTGTTTGATCTAACTTTGGCTTGAGGGAATAGGATTAGAGTATTATTAATTGTTATTTGCTAAATGATCGAGTACGGTGTATAGGCATAGTGACGAGTATCTATACACCGGTGTCTAGCATGGCCGTGGGTCTTTGTTGGTACTTGATATGGTATACTTTGGGACACTCCCAAGCTAATTAATGATTTTCTACATAATGTGAAAAGTTTGAGGATTAATTATGAATTGTGAATTCTTGGGAGCATTGGCTCAAACGATAAAATACTATCGAGTATGAAATGAAAGAATTGGAAAGAAATGTGATTATCTCCCTTGCCGGGATGTGTAAGTTGTTGTTATTGCTCCCTTGCCGGGATTTAGCTGTCTAATTGTGTTTTTCCCTTGCCGGGACATTTCTTGTTATTATTTATTTCCCTCGCCCGTTTGGTTGTGATTGCTGTTTGGGTGAGGAAGAGTGATGATGCACGAAGGGTCATTCCGTGCCATTATTGATTATATTTGCACGAAGGGTCATTCCGTGCCATTGCTGATTATATTATGCACGAAGGGACATTTTGTGCCATTGTTAATTATATTATACATGAAGGGACATTCCGTGCCATTGTTGATTATATTATGCACGAAGGATCATTCCGTGCCATTGTTTGATTATATTTGCACGAAGGATCATTCCGTGCCATGAAATAAGAGTTATGTGAGGAAAGCACGAAGGGTGATGCCGTGCATTTTATTTGATTGCTTTGGGTGAGGATGAGAGTAAAAGCACGAAGGTTGATGCCGTGCAACTGTTGGATTTCTTGTTCTTGTTAATTATTGCTGTGCTCTGTTTCTTATTTAAGTTGATGACTTTTATATCCGGATTGTACTCCCCCATAGCATGCTTCCCTCCCTTTTACCTGTTTAGTTTTGGTATTCTTTCCTTTTATTGCACATATATATATTGAACTGCACAGGTTGATTTGGTAGTCCTGTCTAGCCTCGTCACTATTCGTCACCATGCCTACACACCGTACTCGATCATTTAGCAAATAACAATTAATAATACTCTAATCCTATTCCCTCAAGCCAAAGTTAGATCAAACACTTACCTCAATTGCTCCACAAATCCACTCATGCCTCTAGTATAGCTTTACCCCTCGAATTCACCACAAAACCGCTCGAATCTAGTCACATATTGCTTGAATATATCAACAAATGCTAATTGAATCAACTTGAATGCATAAAAATGAATTTCCCAAAGTTTTACTTTAAAATTCCCAAAACGCCCCCGGGCCCACGTGGTCAAAACCCGAGGTTCGAACCAAAACCCGATTATCCATTCCCCCACGAGTTCATATCTATGATTTGTTTTGAAATCGGCCCTCAAATTGAGGTCCAAATTTCCAATTTTAAGAAAACCTAGGTTCTACCCAAAATCCCCATTTTCACCCATGAAAACCTTGATTTTTAAGATGAAAACATGATAAATGATGTTAAAGATTGAAGAAATTAAGTGAAAATCAACTTACAAATGGATTGGAGAAGAAAGTTTTCTTGAAAAATCGCCTATGGAGTGTTTGAGTTGAAAGAATGAAGAAATGAGGTGAAAATTCGACTAAGTATGAATAATCCAGGTCTCTGATGTCACAATTGCGAACCCCGACCAAATATGGGAATTGCGAACAAGCTTCGCATTTGCGAAGCTAGGCCAATGCTGGGACTTTCGCATTTGCGAAAAGGGCCTCGCAATTGCGATCAATGGCCATCCGCATTAGCGATCAAAATGATCGCATTTGCGACCCAGTGCAGATTTTCCGGACTTCGCATTTGCAAAGAGGACTATCACATTTGCGATCATAGGCCACAAATCTCATAAATCGCAATTGCGATAAATGGCTCGCATTTGCGAGCTCGCAATTGCGAATCTCCACTTCGCAATTGCGAAGATCACAGAAGCAGAATACCTAATTTTTCCAAAAATGAGAAATGCAATCCGACACCTATACAAAACTCATCCGAGCCCTCGGGGCTCCAAACCAAATATGCACACAACCTCAAAAATATCCTACGGACTTAGTCGTGCGATCAAATTACCAAAATAACATCATTTACATAGAATCAAGCCTCAAATCACATGATTTCTTCAAATTTTTCATAAAACACAAATTTTCCATTTTCAAGTCCGAAACACGTCAAACGACGTTCGAATTCAACCAAATTTTACAGAAAGCACTTAACATATATTTAAGACTTGTACCGGTCATCGGAACCAAAATACGAGCCCGATACCATCACTTTTTGATCAAATTTCATTTTCATTTTCCTTAAACATTTTCAGAAAACAATTTCATGGAAAAATTCATTCCTCGGGCCTGGGACCTCGGAATTCGATTCCGGGCATACGCCCAAGTCCCATATTTTCCTACGGACCCTCCGGGACCGTCAAATCACGGGTCCGGGTCCGTTTACCAAAAATGTTGACCGAAGTCAACTTTAATCATATTATTATCAAAATTCATCATTTTTCATACAAAATTCATATTTAAGCCTTCCACCTACACGCCCGGATTGCACACGCAAATTGAGGCAAATAAATGTGAGGTTTTTAAGGCCTCGGAAGCACAGAACGAATGAGGAAATAGGTGATGACCCTTTGGGTCGTCACATAAGGACCATGTTTCTGGTGCCTATTTGCGTATTTTAGCGGCTAAATTCCTGGTCCTTAAAATATTTTTGCGACTAGTTTAAATGCGGTCGTTAAAACAAATCAAGACCAGTTAGAAGCTTGTCGTTATATGTTTTTGGAGAAGTTTAAAGCTGGTCCCTGTGTGGAACACGTCAACACTACAAAGCTACAGATTAACAACCAAATTTTCTACTCCTAAAAAGGATTTAAGGACTAACAGTTGAAACAAGTCAGAAGTCCATAAAGAAACATTCAACTTGTAACTAGAAATCGGGATTATTAATATATAGATGATGTCGCTTTCATAAAATAATACCAAAAACAATCAACATTGGTTAGTTGCCCCGTACATCAATGATATAAGCTAGTCACAATATTGTGTTCATAAACATTTAGCAAAAAACTACATATCACTAATATCCCTCGATTGTAATGTAAAATTTTCTTGAAATTCCTAGCAAAATGATGGTTAATATGTATGTCGTCAAAAATCTGCTTCTAGTAAACTTCAATATCCAAAACCTGTAGGAGAAATAAGAAATTTCAGTTAGAAAAACTATATATAATAGTGTAGTCAGAATGTTATAACCGTAAGTATGGAAATTGACAAAAAACAGTAAGTTTAGTAGGTATGGAAGTGCATAATTTAGGTGACAGAGACCACTCTAGAAATAGATTCAACAATCATTGCCTTTTTGAAAACTTTGAAACCTTTATTTCTTAGAGACAACTTGAATCCTGTTTAAGAAACCAACCACGATGGAAGTTGTTCTAATCTAGTTTGATGCTTCCTTGTCATCGTTAATTAACCAGATCTTCTGGAAATAGCTGCCACTTATACTATCAGGAAATAGTGTATGATAATCTTCCTAAATATTAAACTTATTGCAAGCATCAAGGACATGACGAGAAGGTGTGTCGAGTTATGAAAAAACACACAGAAACAGAGGAGATGACAGAGGAAGTAACAGGGGCAGCACCACAAGTTGGTCAAGGTTTGGTCGAGGAAGATGATCAAGGTATTGAAAAACTACAAGATGATGCAAGGGATTATTTAATTGCTAAAAGAGCTGGACAAATTGTTAAGGATTTAACAGAAAAGGCGGGAAAACAAGGAATTGATGCAGCAAAAGAAACTGTGGTTGATCAACAGATTGTGCAAACTGAAGGAGTAAAATAAATTGCCAATGACAACAATGATAATATGCAGAATCGAGCAAATAATGAATCCACTGTAGGTGATGCTACAAAGATTGATAAGGGCCCGTCTAAACCTTCAAGAGATTTTCCAACTAAGACGGCTTTAACAAGGATCTCCAATGTGGTGAATCCTATGCAGGATCAAATAATGCAACTGCTCTTTTTACCAAAGTACCAATTGATCCTAATATCAGATCAGCGAATCAGGAGATGCAACAATATGTAGGTAATGAAGAGTTGGATAGTGCAGTTGCTATAGGCTCAAAGACTGCTGATCGAGATGAGGCTGCTGCACAAATAGGTAATGTAGAGGATGGTTTGGTAGTTGGTAATCGTGGCTCAACCGGTGTTGAGCAGAGTTTACCAGTTCCATGTGGTAAGCAGTAAATGGAAAATAATCAGCTATTGTGGTGTCAAATTTGAAAGTTACTGATCCATTGAGTGTTACAAGTGATCGAGCTGTCGTTGGGGGTTCAGCTGATGCCACTGGGATTGTTGATGTGCAGGATATATAATAACATTGATCATTACTATCATTGTTTTACCAGATAACATTGATCATTGATGTTCAGCTGATGTGCAGGCTCAAAGATAACTATCATTGTTTTACTAAACAATGATTCAAGCAAGCTAAGACTATCTTTCTGATCCACCCTAACAAAACTTCAATGTAGCCTTTCCTCTAGTTTCAGATGGCAAGATGCCCCATGGACTTCCTTTCATCATTAAGTTGAAAACTATAACCGTTGATAAATGTTGTAGATTTCTGCGATTGCAGATGTGTCTATCACTGGAATTTGAAACTGAAAACTTACTGTTAAACGATGATGAAAACTTAATTGTTTGCTTGTTTGGAAGTGATACAATGCAATAATTTGAATGATCTAAATAGCTAGTCCTATTCTTTGTACTTTGAGCTTTATCTAAGATCTAATTAACTAAAGCTTGAATATCTATACATAGATCTGGTCAAACTATATTATGTTTTGTCATCTTAGTATTAAGAACTGAAATTCTGAAAAGATAGATAAACTATGTGTTTATTCACCTGAAAACTAATTACTCTACTAATCCATAACACCAAATTTGGTAAAAGAAAAAAGTACAAATAACGTTATAAAGCTCAAAGTAAATATGTCAAATAATGTCTCGTCAATATTATAAAAAAATAAATTTGATGATCACACCTTTTGATAAATAATCTCTTTAATTGGCTTGCTACCAATATGATGAAGCATCTTCAACTTAGTTCTATTTGCTGCATTCCTGTTACTTCTCGCCTATAATTGAGCAACAATAATAAATTCAAATGCTATAAATAAATTATCAGTTAAAAGATAATAGTATAAAATATAATAACACAACTAGGTATTATGTCAAACCTGAAAACTTTCGGTAGCAAAATGTTCCTTTACCAACCACTCCCATTGTTTCTTGTCTACCCCCTTGGGCACATTCTTAAGAGTCTCTTGTATTGGCTTACCCTTCAAAATGGCCAGAACAAATTGAGATACTAGAGAATTACATGCCTAAGCTTAAGGTTACAAAGGTGTTATGGAAATTCCCTAGCCCTGGTTGGGTTAAACTTAACACGGACGGGGCATCTAGGGGTAATCTTGGGAGGAGTTCTATTGGATTTGTAATTAGGAATGAAGAGGGGGATGTTTTGTATGCATGTGGAAAAGAAATCGAAGAAGGAACTAATACCAAAGCTGAGGCAAGGGCCATACTGGATGCTTTGAGATACTGTATCCAGTATAAGTTTGTATGTATTGATTTGCACACAGACTCGATGATGATCAGAAACTATGTGAATAAAGAATGGGATGTCCCTTGGTGTGTGGCCGAATATGTGGAAGAAATCAAAAATCTGATGGCACGAGGAAACATAATTGTGTCTCATACTCTAAGGGAAGGAAATATTGGCAAACCATCTTGCTAATTATGCTTTAGATTGGGGATTCATTGAGGCTAATGGATTCTGGGAACTTGATATTCAAAGTAGGAAAGTGGCATATACTCATTTTGTTTATAAGTTAAGCTATTTCCTCATATGTCATTCAACTCTAGAGATTTACCTAGTAAATTTTTTTTTATTAGGACAAAATGGCCACTAACCTATTCATTTGTGTCTCCAAAAATTATACACCACCACAAAATAAACTTTCATATGGGCTTAGAAGTTGTTCTAAACATGGTGTTAGAAATATTTGGGTGGAAACCGACTCTTAACTTATTGTGAATGCTGTTAAGGGAGTTGCAAAACCTTCTTGGCACAATTAACCTATTAGGGAAGAGATTATAAAGTTGAATTAAGAAAAAGAAGCCAGGGTGTGGCTGATTCTGTAGCTGGATAGAGCCACCAATTTAACGCAGAGAAGATAATTTTCAGCTTTCACTTACTACCAAGAGAAGCTAGAGAAAAATGATGAGAACAGAGCAATACTAAAGACACTAATAATTCTTTGCTGATAGGAGTTGCAACTGGATATTTGACAGCAAGTTGGAGAGTATTTAAACCACAAAATTTTTTAAGGCAAAAGGATGAATATATATAGCCTTAAGTTTAGTTGTATTTCCTTGCTAGTTTTTTGGCCTATGTAGATTCTTTGTTAGATATGATTAGGGAGTTACACAATGTGTGAATAAAGAATGGGCTGTCCCTTGGTGTGTGGCTGAATATGTGGAAGAAATCAAAAATCTGATGGCACGAGAAAACATAACTGTGTCTCATACTCTAAGGGAAGGAAATAGTTTGGCAGACTATCTTGCTAATTATGCTTTAGATTGTGGATTCATTGAAGCTAATGGATTCTGGGAACTTGATATTCAAAGTAGGAGGATTGTGAATTTAGATAAACTCCAATGCCCAAATCTAAGAATATGAGTTGTGAGAAACTAAAAGGAGAGAAAGTAACAAGGTGGAGTAGGGTGTTGTAGTTAGAAAGGAGAAATACGCTGTTAACTAACTTTGTTTATTTTGCAGGGAATGATCCTTTCACCATGCTCAGCACAAGCATGGTAACTTGTAAGATCATCTTTGGGCATCTATACTGGTCACATAAAGAAATGAAGGCTGCAGACACATTAATTTCACAACGACGGAAAGAAAGGCTTCAAATGCAATTTGGGATAATATACTACTTAGAATATGAAAAGTGTTATTTCAAGAAAGTGGTTTGCTTACTCTTTGATTTTTAAAGGGTGACTTCAAAAATTGGTGAACAGTCACTTCAAATTATGGGGGCCGATGAGCAGGAAAGTCAAGGATTTCTTTTCACATGCACACTGACTGTGCAAACTTACTTGAGTACTCTGCTGCATAAGTTTTCTTTTGTATGCAGATACTTCAGGCAATTGAGAACAAGGACATATGAGGAGACGGGACATAAGGTGCATAAATACTCATTCATAAATACAGCAAAAGACAACTGCTGTAACTACACACACAACTGGTGCAAAGGTGCAGGACATGCCTTAAAGTGGATCAGTTCAAGGAACACTTGGAATGACAGCGATAATTTTTTGGCTACAATTCTATGGTTTCAACTGGTTTGTGGACAACGACAAGGCACAATATTAAAACAACACCACATAGAAGGATCAAACCACAAAGAAAAGCAGAACACATTGGTTCTGAAAGAAATCATCCAGTCAAATACCATGCTCAAATCGTTAGTGAGGAGGGCATGATGAGGATACTTTCTACTAACATGGTTTGTTATTTTGCAGGAATCGATGGTGTACTCAGGCATTGCCATTTACTCTGACTTCTATGGGTGGTATTAGCATTTGATGCTCATTCCCTAGGAGGAGAAGTGATGGCAAGCACGAGCATGGAAACAAAATACAAATGCACAAAGCAAAGTAAAGGTCATTCTGGTGGCAGTGTATACCGATGATTTCAGGGCAAGCTGAAAATACTATCGAACAAAATATCATAGCAGCACTATAATACAACAGCCCAGAATCCAAAGCGTGCAATGATATCATCAAGATTCCCAAGGCAAGCACAAGAAATTGCGGAAAAAAACTGGACAGCTGCGTTTTTTTTTGACATTACACATATAAGGGCTCTTTTGCATAATTATTTCGACCACAATGAATCCAAAGTGGACTAAAATATGGATGCAGAATGGGAGAAGGACAAC
This sequence comes from Nicotiana glauca, assembly GCA_026770625.1. Taxonomy (NCBI): domain Eukaryota; kingdom Viridiplantae; phylum Streptophyta; class Magnoliopsida; order Solanales; family Solanaceae; genus Nicotiana; species Nicotiana glauca. The sequence goes on from MU682254.1 coordinate 251,669, forward strand.
CAAAGATCGAATTCATACAAAGGTTACAAGAGATAAAAGAAGGAAACCACGCAACAAAAAACACACGAGCCACATCTTTAAACCAATATTCTCACTTTAATCACTCACACAATAACTATCACTATTCTAAACAACCCAATTGCATAAAACAACTACAGAAACAGAAAATTGCATAACAAATTTTTGATTTCTGGTTCAACCGAAAAAAAACAAGAAGAAGAAAAAAAGGAAAAGAAACAGATAAAAGAGAAAAGAAATTAAACTTACTCTTGATTAGGCAGATAATCTAATGATAGAGTTTGGGTAAAGTATCGAAATTTGATCCCAACCTTCTGAGTATAAGCTGATGAATTTTGCAACCTTTTGAGTTCTAACATATGAAGTTTGCAACCTTATGAACTTCAAACACAATTGAAGTCGCCGCTTAATTAGGGATTGCAGCGTGAAAGGAATTTTTTGGGAGAGATTTTATGTGAAAGTGATTTATTGGAGGGATTTTACCGTGAAAATATCTTTTTTTGGGGTTTTGTTTTTTAATTTAGTTTCAGACTCCTGCCTCTATCCCGCTAAAATGGAGTATTAGAGACCAGGTATTAAAATTTTTTTAGACCAGAATAATTCTAGTCGTGTATTTAGAAAACAATTTGGGTATTAGAGACCAAAAAGAAATCTCATCCTTATAAATATACTTTTAGAGACCATATATAAAACTTGTCGCTAAATACTGGTCTCTAATAAGCCTTTTTCTTGTAGTGAACCTTAACTTCCTCCGGTTTTCCAAACTTCATACAGTCGCACTTAACACAAGGGCACCTACTTACTCCTTCATTTATGTATGGCGGAAGTGACATTGCTTTTCTAATAAAGTCATCAACTCCTTCTACAAAATTCTCCCGCAATCCCCGCCGATTAGGATAATTCCTATTGTACATCCAAGAATGATGTTCCATCTATATAAATAAAGCAAGAACAAATTAACTTATTAAATTCATAGCCTAATCTCTAAGTTCATAATTAATACATTAATAAACTCCTCCCTTTAATTTTTTTTTCTTATCTTATAAATGTATAATTCATAGTTTAAAGCATGAATTTAGGTACTCTTATTTAGGTATTGCTCCTCTTCTAAGATAATGAATTGTATCTTTTCATAGTTGAACTCAATATAAGTTAATACAAGAACTAAAAGATCATAATTTCTACCTTAAGTTCATATTAGCTAATGTAGTTCAAACGAAAAACCCTAATACTAAATAGGCAAAAACTCTAAAAAATTACATAAAATTATATAGCAAAATTTAAAAATTAAAAAGCTAATAGGTAGATTACTAACCTTGGTATATTAAAAGGAGGTTAAAAAATCAGCGGTGGCAAGGAGCTCCAAAAATTAGTGGTGGCGGCGGAACAATGGTGGTGGCGGACAGTGGTGGTGGCGGCGGAACAGTGGTGGTGGCAGCGGTCACAGTGGTGGCAAGGGGTGGGGGGATTGATTTGTGTAAGGGCAATTGAGAAGGGGAGGAGAAAAAGTTGAGAGAGAGGTTGGGAAATTTTTGGGGAGAAAATAAGATTTTGGGAGGGGAAACCCGATTTTAGTTCTGCACTTAAAAAAAGCGACCATTTTTGGTCTCTATTTTGGTAGCTATATATTTATTGACTATTTTGACCAAAATAGCGACCAACTTTGGTCGCTATTTTAAAAAAAAAAAAATTAATTAATTTTATTTTTCCTTTTTTGATATACATATATATATATATATATATATATATATATATATATTATTGTCACGACCCATTTTTCCTAACAGGTCATGATGGCGCCCGACGCCGTCGTCAGGCCAGCCAACTGCGGAATTTATGATTTAAGTTCTCATTTTTACCTTCGCTAAAGAACAAATATGCTAGATTTTTTTTAAGTTAAAGCCGAGACCAGTAAGGATTTATAATGTGGCAAAATAAATATGCAATCCCAAAATAAATATCCACTACAGTGTGTGCCAAGACCTGGTGTCACAAGTACGGACATCTAGTAGAATATACACCACATCTCTATCCTACTGTTTGAAATAAAGAAAGACATCAAAAATACAAAAGAAGACTCCATCCGGTTGCTGAGCGGCGTAGGAAGGGAAGCATCTCACCGTAGAAGTCTTTGCCGCAGCTCACTGGCGCATACCCGATCGGTAACCAGATGAATCAGCCTCAGAACTTCTACATTTAAGTACAGAAGCGTAGCATGAGTACATAAATAGTATGTACCCAGTGAGTATCCCGCCTAATCTCGAAGAGGTAGAGACGAGAGGTCGACTTGATACCCACTAGGCCAAGATAATATCATAATAATGATGTACAATTTAGAGCATAAATAGTTCATTTATACGACAGTTATCATGGAAGTCATAATCATGCCCTTAATCATATTTTTCTTTAATCATTTTCCCTCTTTTGCAATAATTAGCAATAAATCATGAATGGTCTAAGCTCGAGCATACATATATGTACATGTATATATATCATGTGCAACAATGCCGAGGTCGACGGCCCGCTCCAACATAATATAAATTGGGCACTGCCGAGGGTAGAGCAACCCGTACCATAGATGCATCTATTTCACCGAGGCGATCGTCCCGATCCACAAATATCAATTAAAACATCAAGAATGCACACAAAGGCATCATCCATATATAAGGAATTCCTTACAAGGTTCAACAATATTCGTATGATCATTTTTCTAACATATCATGAAAGATCATTTCGATAATTCAAATAATGGATATCTTACATTGGGCATGATGTGTTTCCTAAACTACCCAAATATTTAATATCATAGTAGCTACGCACGGACCCTCGTCACCTATTATGTGCGTAGCCCCCGCATTTAATAGCAATTTATCATTTATTAGTCCTAAAGGGATAATTCCCTCTCACGAGGTTAGAAAGGAGACTGACCTCGCTCCGAAGCTCGCTTCCAACTATCCAGAACAAGCCCGAAGCCTCAAAGCAAAGCCGAAAGCGTACGAACTAGTTAAACAATATAGGGATTAGTCAATAAGGGCTTACACGGTTGAATTCTAACTATTTAAGTAATTTCCCAACCTTTCCCATAAATTTCCTAAATTTCGACCCCGGGCCCACGTGCCCGGATCCCGAGATTTTTCGAAGAAAATTATTCTCTATAACCTAAGGATCACTAATATGTGACTTCTAGTTCATTATATGGCAAGTTACATGATTTAATCTTAGTTTTTATTAAACCCTAGGTCTAGCTCTAACCCCTTGATTTTACTTAATTTTTAGTGTTAAATCTGCCTAATGTTTATGTATTTGAACTAAAAGTGAGTGGGGATTACTTACCTTGCAATGTTATGTTGAAACCCCCTCTTTGGAATCACCAAAATCGCCTAAGTGTTGGATGATAAATGATTAAAATGGCTTTGGGTTCGAATTAAATGAACCCTTCTGCCCAGCTGTTTCCGCTTCTGCGGTCCCGCATCGGCGAAATTTAAGCAGCTTCTGCGGTTCCAAGCAAATGGGCAAGACCACTTCTGCGGTCCACGGTTCTCAAAGGCGGGACCGCTTCTGCGGTTCTCCCACACCTAAGCCCTTTTCGCTTCTGCGATCTGTCGACGGCTTCTACGGTCCCGCTTCTGCGGTCCAAGAGCCGCAGAAGCGGTTATGACAGAAGCAGCAGTTCTTGGTTCTTTTCAAATTCCAACTTCACTCGAACCTCGACCATTTGACGCTCGGGGCTCTTGAGCCCCGCCCGAATACACCGACAAGTCTGAAATCATGAGGCGGACCTACTCGAACCCGCAAAACACTCAAAACAATGCTAAATCGAGGAATCAAAGGATCAAATCATTGAATCTTCAAGTTCTAAATTTCCTTCTAATGGGTAAAAACGCCCTTAAGCTACTCGGTTGACACCGAATTTTACGGGTAAGTCTTAACTGATATTTTGGACCTGTACCAAGTTTCGAAACTAAAATCCAAGCTCGATACCTAGGAAATCAATGATTATTTAGTTTATTTAATTCCTTAAAACTCGAAGTTAACAATTTCACAGAAAAATTCACTACTCGGGCTAGGGACTTCGGAATTCGATTCCGGGCATACACCCAAGTCCCATATTTTCTCACGGACCCTCAGAAATTGTCAAATCACGATTTCTGGTCCGTTTCCCCAAAATGTTGACCAAGGTCAAACTTGGCCTTTTTAGGGAGACTTAAAGAAGCAACTAGGCTTATTCTTGCTCAAAACTAACTTCCGAACTACCCGTCCCCGCAAGTCATAATTTAGCTAAAGCAAGTGCGGAAAGTATTATTTAAGGGAACGGGGTTCGAAAATGCAAAACGACCAGTTGGGTCGTTACATTCTCCACCTCTTAAACAAACGTTCGTCCTCGAACGGACATAGAAAAGTACCTGGACTGCTGAATAAGTGGGGATATCGGCTTCGCATGTACTCCTCGGACTCCAAGGTCGCCTCTTCGACCGGTTGGCCCTTCTACTGGACTCTTACCACAGAAATCCTTTTGGACCTCAACTGGCGATCCTGCCTATCAACAATGGCAACTGGCTCCTCCTCGTAGCCCAAGCTCTCATCTAACAAAATGGTGCTGAAATCTAACACATGTGAATAGTCGGCATGATACTTCCGAAGCATCGACACATGAAAAATTGGATGAACTCATGATAAACTGGGAGTTAAAGCAAGCTCATAGGAAACCTCTCCAACTCGCCTCAACACCTCAAAGGGACCAATAAACCTTGGGCTCAGCTTGCCCTTCTTCCCGAACCTCATAATGCCCTTCATTGGCGAGACTTTCAAGAGAACCTTCTCGCCAATCGTGAATGATACATCACGCACCTTCTGATCTGCGTAGCTCTTCTGTCTGGACTGGGCTGTGTGAAGCCTCTCCTGAATCAACTTTACCTTATCTAAGGCATTCTGTACCAAATCTGTACCAAGTAACTTAGCCTCACCAAGCTCAAACCATCCAATAGGAGAATGACAACGCCGACCATAAAATTCCTCATACGGGGCCATCTCTATGCTAGACTGATAGCTGTTATTATATGCAAACTCCGCCAAGGGCAAGTACTGATCCCATTGCCCTCCAAAGTCAATCACACATGCTCTCAGCATATCCTCTAAAATCTGAATTGTCTGCTCTGATTGCCCGTCGGTCTGAGGATGGAATGCCGTGCTAAGCTCTACGCGGGTCCCCAACTCACTCTGAATAGCTCTCCAGAAATGGGAAGTGAACTGAGGGTTTCTGTCCGATACGATGGAAACCGGCACACCATACAACCTGACTAACTCTTGAATGTAGATCTGAGCATATCTCTATGCTGTATAAGTAGTCTCCACCGGAATGAAGTGGGCCGAATTGGTCAATCTATCCACAATAACCCACACTGAATCCAACTTCCGCTAAGTCCGCGGCAACCCAACCACGAAATCCATGGTAATGCGGTCCCACTTCCATTCCGGAAGAGGCATCTGTTGAAGTAGGCCACTTGGCCTCTGGTGCTCATATTAGACCTGCTGGCAATTCAAACATCTAGTAACATAATCCACTATGTCCTTCTTCATCCCCCGCCACCAGTAATGCTATCTCAAGTCACGATACATCTTTGTGGCGCCCGAATGAATATAGTACCTCGAACTGTGTGCCTCCTCTAGAATCCTCTCCCTCTACATACACGGCCATGAAGTCGTAGCACACCATCCTCGCCAATAAAAATCTCCTTGGCACCTCCCTGAAGTACCGTCTCTCTGAGGACCTCCAAATGTGGATCATCGAACTGTCGGGCCTTAATCTACCCCAATTACGAAGACTGAGCAACCACACATACTAGAACTCGGCTGGGCTCCGAAATGTCCAATCTCATAAGTCTGTTAGCTATAGACTGAATGTCCAAAGCTAATGGTTTCATCTCAGTAGGAATGAATGCCAAGCTATCCATCTCTCCGCCTTCCTACTCAAGGCATCCACGACCACATTCGCCTTACCTGGATGATAAAGAATGGTGATGTCATAATCCTTTAGTAACTCAAACCACCTGTGCTGCCTCAAATTAAGATCCCTGTGCCTGAACAAGTGCTGCAAACTGCGATGGTCCGTATAAACCTCACATGCCACCCCATACAAATAATGTCTCCATATCTTAAGAGCGTGAACAATCGCCGCCAACTCTAGATCGTGCACAAGGTAATTCTTATCATGAACCTTCAGCTGACGTGAAGCATAAGCAATAACTCATCCCCCCTGCATCAATACACATCCCAAACCAACGTGAGAAGCATCGCAATATACCATATACATCCCTGAATTGTAAGGCAATACAAGAATTGGTGTCGTGGTCAAAGCCGTATTGAGCTTCTGGAAGCTCTCCTCACAATCATCGGACCAACATAATGGGGAACCCTTTTGGGTAAATCTGGTCAGAGGTGATGCAATAGATGAAAAGCCCTGCACGAATCGTCGGTAGTAACCTGCTAACCCCAAGAAGCTCCTGATCTCGGTCACGGAAGTAGGACGTGGCCAACTCTGAACTGCCTCAATCTTCTTGGGATCTACTTTAATACCCTCTCCTGACACTACATGCCCCAAGAATGCCATTGACTCTAGCCAAAACTCACACTTGGAGAACTTAGCATAAAGCTGTTGCTCTCGCAAGATCTGAAGCACTACTCTCAAATGCTGCTCGTGCTCCCCCAAGCTACGCGAGTATATCAAGATGTCGTCAATGAAGACGATAACAAAGGAATCAATATAAGGCCTGAACACCCTGTTCATCAAATCCATAAATGCCGTTGGGGCATTAGTCAAGCCAAATGACATCACCAGGAACTCGTAGTGGCCATATCTAGTCCTGAATGCAGTCTT
>MU682254.1:283865-300701 GCA_026770625.1 Nicotiana glauca
CCGATATGCGGAGCCGTTATCCTCATCTATTTCCTGACTCAGGTACTTCTTTCTTTTGTCCGTTCGAGGACGAATGGTTGTTTTAGAGGTGGAGGATGTGACGACCCAAAGGGTCATCACCTATTTCCTCATTCGTTCCGTACTTTTGAGGCCTTGAAAACCTCACTTTTATTTGCCTCGATTTGCATGTGTAGCCCAGGCGTGTAGCTGGAAGGCTTAAATATGAATTCTGTGTGAAAAATGATGAATTTTAATATTAATATGGTTAAAGTTGACTTCGGTCAACATTTTTGGTAAACGGACCCGGACCTGTGATTTGACGGTCCCGGAGGGTCCGTAGGAAAATATAGGACTTGGGCATATGCCGGAATCAAATTCTGAGGTCCTAGGCCCGACGAATAAATTTTTCCATGAAATTATTTTCTGAAAATATTTAAGGAAAATGAAAATGAAATTTGATCAAAACGTGATGGTATCGGGCTCGTATTTTGGTTTCGATGCCCGGTACAAGTCTTAAATATGTGTTAAGCGCTTTCTGTGAAGTTTGGTTGAAAACGGACGTCGTATGATGTGTTTCGGACTATAAGTTCCAAATTTGAAAGTTTATGAAACTTAAAAGAAAATCATGTGTTTTGAGGCTTGATTCTATGTATATGATGTTATTTTGGCGATTTGATCGTACGAGTAAGCCCGTAGGATGTTTTTGAGGTTGTGTGCATGTTTGGTTTGGAGCCCCGAGGGCTCGGGCGAGTTTTGGATAGGCATCGGATTGCATTTTCTAATGTTTTAAAAATCAGGTATGAGGCTTCTGCAATCTTCGCAAATGCGGATGCCAGCTATCGCAAATGCGGAAGCTGGTTCGCAAATGCGAAACCAGCCCAGGCAGGCCAATAATCGCAAAAGCAAACTTTTCTTCGCAAATGCGAAGAAGGAGAATCTGGCTGATGATAAAAAATGCGACAAAATGTTCGCAAATGCGAACCTTCCCCAAATGGCCCAAGTTCGCAAATGCGAACCAAAGTCTCGCAAATGCGAAAGTCCCAGCATTGGCCTGGCTTCACAAATGTGAAGCTTGTTCGCAAATCCCATATTTGGTCGAGGTTCGGAATTGCGAACCCCTATTCGGAATTGCGACATCAGAGACCTGCATTTTTCATACTTAGTCGAAATTTTGCCTCATTTCTTCATTCTTTCAACTTAAACACCCTATAGGCGATTTTCCAAGAAAGTTTTCTTCTCCAATCCATTTGTAAGTTGATTTTCACTTAATTTCTTCAATCTTTAACATCATTTATCATGTTTTCATCTTAAAATCAAGGTTTGGGTGAAAATGGGGATTTTGGGTAGAACCTAGGTTTTCTTAAAATTGGGGAGTTGGACCTTAATTTGAGGTCTGATTTCAAAACAAATCTTATATATGAACTCGTGGGGGAATGGGTAACCAGGTTTTGGTTCGAACCTCGGGTTTTGACCACGTGGGCCCGGGGGCATTTTGGGAATTTTTGAGTAAAACTTTGGGAAATTTATTTTTATGCATTCAAGTTGATTCAATTAGCATTTGTTGATACATTCAAGCAATTTGTGACTAGATTCGAGCGGTTTTGTGGTGAATTCGAGGGGTAAAGCTATACTAGAGGCTTGAGTGAATTTTTGGAGCAATTGAGGTAAGTGTTTGATCTAACTTTGGCTTGAGGGAATAGGATTAGACTATTATTAATTGTTAATTGCTAAATGATCGAGTTTGGTGTATAGGCATGGTGACGAATATCTATACACCGGTGTCTAGCATGACCGTGGGTCTTTGTTGGTACTTGTTTTGGTATACTCTGGGTCTCTTCCAAGTTAATTAATGATTTTCTACATAATGTGAAAAGTTTGAGGATTAATTATGAATTGTGAATTCTTTGGAGCGTTGGCTCAAACGATAAAATACTATTGAGTAAGAAATGAAAGAATTGGAAAGAGATGTGATTATCTCCCTTGCCGGTATGTGTAAGTTGTTGTTATTGCTCCCTTGCTGGGATGTGTAAGTTGTTGTTATTGCTCCCTTGCCGGAATTTAGCTGTTTAATTGTGTTTTTCCCTTGCCGGGACATTTCTTGTTATTATTTATTTCCCTTGCCCGTTTGGTTGTGATTGCTATTTGGGTGAGGAAGAGTGATGATGCACGAAGGGTCATTCCGTGCCATTGTTGATTATATTATGCACGAAGGGACATTCCGTGCTATTGTTAAATTATATTATGCATGAAGGGACATTCCAGGCCATTGTTGATTTTATTATGCACGAAGGGTCATTCCGTGCTATTGATTAATTATATTTGTACGAAGGATCATTCCGTGCCATGAAATGAGAGTTGTGTGAGGAAAGCACGAAGGGTGATGCCGTGCATTTTTATTTGATTGCCTTGGGTGAGGATGAGAGTAAAAGCACGAAGGTTGATGCCGTACAACTGTTGGATTTCTTGTCTCTGTTAATTATTGTTGTGCCCTGTTTCTTATTTAAGTTGATGACTTTTATATTCGGATTGTACTCCTCCATAGCGTGTTTCCCTCTCTTTTAACTGTTTAGTTTTGGTATTCTTTCCTTTTATTGCACATATATATATAGAACTGTACAGGTTAATTGGTAGTCCTGTCTAGCCTCGTCACTACTTCGCCGGGGTTAGGCCAGGCACTTACCAGCACATGGGGTCGGTTGTGCTGATGCTACACTCCTGTTCTTTATGCACAGATCACGATACCGGAGCAGCTTTTGGACCACAGCAGTAGCACGTCGAGTGGGAGCTGACTTCTGTCCAGGGAGTACGAGGTAGCCTAGCTGGCCTTCGCAGGCCGGAGTCCCTTTTCTATATCTTCTGTTTGTTTTCATTGTATCGAGACAGACACTGTGTATTTCTTTCTATTCAGACTTGTTTGTAGTATTCATTAGTAGTTCGTGAGATAGCGACTTCATTCTTGGGTAGTAAAATATTAAACTTCTGCATTTTGGGTTTTCATTTACTTATGTTATAAAAGACTTCCGCTTTCATTTAAATGTTCATTATTGTTATTACTATTGTGTTATTTTTCAAAAGGTGTAAGTATTTGGCTTGCCTAGCTCCAACAGTAGGCGCCATCACGACTCCCGATGGTGGAAAATCTGGGTCGTGACAATATATAGCTTAAATTGAATTAAAATCCTAAATTTCTACTAATATTGGCTAATACACTTGTACTTAGTGCATATTATAGCGTAAGTATACATATTATATATATATAAGCTATATTCGATATAATATTAGCTAATAGACTTTTACTTAGTGCATAGTATAGTGTAAGTATATATAATATATATATATATATATATATATATATATATATAAGCAACAATCGATATAATATTAGCTAATAGACTTATACTTAGTGCATAATATAGCGTAAGTATATATATATATACATGCACGCATGCTTCGTAGTACTATTCATCCCTTGTATTACAAAAGTATTAACGACTTACATTTATATTATTTAGATAGTAAATACAAAAGTGATTTTTAATTTTTACCATATAGAGACCAACTTTGGTCTCTAGCTATACATGAATTTAATTTAGTGACCAAAGTTGGTCACTAAATTTTAATCAGATTTATTTATATTTTATATAATATTTAATTTATTAACAAAAGTTGTTAAACGTTAGAACTGGGTCCCATATTGGCGACAAAGTTGTTCTCTATTCATTTAAGCGACCAACTTTGGTCGCTAAATTTTGAATTATATTTATTTATATTTTACAAAATTTTTTTAAATAAATATATATTTATTAAAATTTTAGAACTGGGTCCCATCTTAGGGACCAATGTTGGCCGTTATCAACTTATCCTTCAATTAGCGACCAACTTTGGTCGCCAATTTTAAATTATATATTTTTATATTTTATAATTTTTATAAAATAATAATAAAATTATTAAAAAAATTTATGTGGGTCCCACTTTAGCGACCAAAATTGGTCGGTAATCTCAGTATATCTTTGGCAAGTCTGACCAGTCCAGTCAACAGTTTGACTAAATCTGCGACCAAATAGCGACCAACTTTGGTCGCTAAAGTATTTCAAATATTTTTTTATTATTTTCGGTAGTTTAGCGACCAACTTTGGTCGCTTTTCGTGACAGACCAAATTTGGTCGCTAAAGTTTGGTCACTTTTTTCGAGAATTATAGTAGTGAATCTACCATTTCAATACTTCCTTCTTCCCCTATAATTGCTTATTAATTGATATATTAACATATGATGTTTAGTGCTTATTTGGCTTATATATTCAGCGCCCATAACCAGCCAACAAAAGCAAGTTTAGGAATGGAGGTTAGTATAGCAAACACTTCTAGAGTTCTTTGGAAAGGTATGAATTTTTGGTGTTTTGGAATAAAGTAAAGTTGTACAATTATGTGTCTTTTGTTATTGGCGATGCCTATTTATCTTTGGCTCTATTTTAAGAATTTTTTAGTTTTTTCTTTAAATACTTAGGTTTTGGATATATATAATTGTTATTACGAGCAATTGCGCAATGAAGAGATAAGTTGTGGCGATTTGGAGATGTTAAGACTGTTTCAAGGTAGTGCTTATACATTGAGTTAATACTCTCTATAATTAACTTAATTTTCTTCTTTTTCTCCTTTTTTTCAATAGCATCGTACGCGGTAATATAATTTTTTATGATATGTCTACGGAATTGTGAAAAAATATTTTTCAATTTGAATAACACCTTGCTACAGCTATCGTGGAAAAGTGGATATTCTAAGAACACTATCGTCGTTTCATCTTTTCTTGTACTTGAATTTTAGAGTACTCTACTTCAAGGAAAAAACTTATTATCTTCATTTTGCTTTCTATATATGTCTATTACCCAAGGTAATTTTCTGATTGTGATTCATCTAAAATATTGATATATTTAACCCCAACTTGTGTTGAAGCTGAGATTTTTATTGCAGGTCTAACAAGTGATGCAAAGTTTTATCCTCATTAAAATGTAAGAGCAAATATAAAATTTATAACTACTATTATTATTATATTATTATTGTCATGACCCAAATCCCGAACCCGATCGTGATGGCGCCTCTCATGAAGACAAGGCCAGCCAACAGATTAACAATACTTCTTTTAATAATTATTTAATATTTATAAAACTAAAACATAATTAGCATAATCAAAAGCGCGAAAAACAACGATAACAACAGGGAATCATCCCGTCACAGCCCGACATCGGGGTGTCACTAGTCATGAGCTATTATAAAGTTCACTAAGGTACTACAAGTCTAGAAAGAGGAACAAAGTCTGAAAGTAACATGAACAACATAAAATAAGGGAGAGGATCTGGTGCCGCGGACGCCAGCGGTCACCTGGCTCCGCTATGATAACAAATCCTCAATAAGCTCAAAATTCGCTACCGGGTGGCCAAGTACCTGCATCTGCACGCGAGGTGCAGGGTGTAAAGTGAGCACTCCAACTCAATGAGTAATAAGGGTAAATAATAACTGAGCAGCAATAAACCACGTAAAGCAAATCAAAATGCTATATGGTACAGTGTAACCATTGAGAAAAAAATAGGGAAAACGTGAAAATCCTTTAGAAAATATCTTGACTCAGTTCAAAACCTCTTTTTGAGAATATCTTTTCCCAACAGTTAAGTAATTATATATGGAACAGGTAGTGCAAGTCAGCACAAAAGTCAGCCCATCGGGCACAAACAAGTATGCATAATTGAGGTCATAAACTCGCCCTACAGTCAATATTCTTGTTCCTGGTCAGCTATTGTTACCTGACCCATTTACATCATACAGTGTCACTGTTACCACTGTTTCAAATTTATCCTCTTTAAAAGAGGTCAGATAATATCAGAACAGCAAATAAATATCTCAAGAAATAACACAACAACGAAAACTGCACAAAAGCATGAATGCAATGCAATGCATATGACGGTACACTCCGGTACCCACTGCGGCGTGCAGTCCGATCCACTTAATATCGACGGCGCTCACTGGGGGTGTGTACAGACTCTGGAGGGGCTCCTACAGCCCAAGCATAATATCAGCCATGTCTTGGCTTCAAACAGGCTCTCGGCCTCAATATCAATATATCATCGCTGCGGCGTGAAGCCCGAGCTATCCATATATTCAGAAATCACAATAACACTGCTGCGGCGCGCAGCCCGATCCATGCTCAGTCCAGAAGTGCACATAAGCCACTTGGGCAATATTAATATGATGGTCCTCAGCTCAAAACGTCAATAACATATTGTTTAAGTTTTCAAATCTTAGAAAAAATAGCTGAGTTTGCAAGATAGTATTAAAACCTTGGACTGAGATCAAATAATATGCAAGTAATGCAAAAATAGTGATATCAATCCCCGAAGGATTCACATAGTTGGCACGAAGCCCCAAACATGGCAATCAGCCCAAATTATGATGATAACAAATAATTTCAGTCAAATACGCGGTAAAAATTAATGATAACTACGAACTGTACATATTTTATACCCCTTCTTACCTGAGCTTTGTGCATAAATTGCTCTAGATTAGTCCTGAATTGCTTACAAGTTGCGTTTGATTGCAGGTTTGAGAGACTTGATGGTAAATATTACAAATCGGCTAAAAAAGGAGTGAAATCTGCCAAGCATCAAAAGATGATTGAAAGTGGGAAATAGGTGACCTGCGCGGACCGCAGTGTTTTGATGTGCGGCCACGCAGAAAAGTTCTAAAAGCTTCCAAGTTCAAGCCTGACCTACGCGGTCCGCACAACTTTGCCACGCGGTCGTGCAGGAAAGTTCAGAGAACCATCAAAAGTGAAGAAGATCCACGCGGACCGCATCCATTTCCACGCGGTCCGCATCCATTTCCATGCGGTCCGCACTGATGAGTGATCAGAGGCTCAGCAATTCAAGGAAAAGTCCCACGCGGCCACACACCAAAGCAGTGCGGTTCGCGGGGGTAAAAGTTCAGAGAGTCAACAGTGGGACAAATTCTACTGTGCAGCCGCGCACCCTTTCCACGCGGTCCGCATGACTCAACCTATGCGGCCGCATCGCATTTCTATGTGGTCCGCATCCCCAAGTCCAGAAGCACAGATCTGAAGACCATTTGCCCTACGCGGCCGCATGTCATTTCTATGCGGTCCGCGCCAGACCCTCAGGGGTATTTTTGTCCAGTTTTTCCTGTGTAGTATAAATAGAACATTTTACTTGTTTAGGTCAAGTTTGGTAATCTGTTTTAGCAGCTGAGCGCGAGACACTTCGTATTAGCCTACTTTAGGCAATTTTCTCTTGTAATTAACGTGGATTCAAGTAGATTAAGCTTGTAGTTAATGATTATGTTAATTTCTTCTAGTATTTCTTCTATTTCTACTTCTTCCATGTCTAGCTAAACCCATTAGCTAGGGTTGTGGCTCAACCCTAGTGTGGGTAAGTAATGGGTGTTTTTGCTTAATGCGTGGATGATGTTAGGTGTTTGGTATTTGGGTTGATTGTATGTTTTCACTTAGATTTGGTGGTTGCAAACTCTAAGTCTAGCTTAGTGGGTCTTGACTCTTCTTGAGAAAGAGAGTCTATGACCTCACAATTAACCCAACAAGGATTTGGGATGGACCCATGAGAATGGTAGTCCCAAGTAACGGGTTAAACCTTGAAAGAGTAATTACCCCACTTGTACCTTAAAGTTGCTTGGGCAAATTAGCCTATCCAATTGGTCTCAAGAGAGTCAATTGGGCAAAATTACTCTCTCTACCGAGAGGTGTGAGAGTGAGTGCTAAAGTGCAACGGTTATCCATATTCCCCTTAATTATCATCCTTGTATTAGAATTCTATACCCGTTAATTAGTCACCTAGGTGAGTGCTACGACCCTAGTGCTTTTCTCTTATTGCATACAACTAGCATCATTACTTAGCATAATTTAGTTTACAACTGTAGTTGATAAATTTAGTTGTTAAACAAAAGAAAAACCAAAAATGATAGAAGATCAAATAGAAGCTAAAACGCACTTCTAGGCTTAGCAAATACTCAACTCCAATTTGAAGCTCTCTGTGGAAAAATCGACCCCGATAACACTATTGGGATTTAAGTAGTCGCGCCCATTCTTTCTTAGGATTGAGTTTGCATCGATCACTTTTTGGCGTCGTTGCCGGGGAGCTTACGGTGTTGACTATTTGTGTAGCTAGTTTTGTGTTTTTCTTCTCTTTTCTTCTTTTTACTAACATTATTTGTGTCAAACCAATAGGTACAAATGGCTTTAAACAGGAATGTCCCTCTTGACAACGTGGTCGCGGGGGAGGAGGTTGATGATGTAGAACAAGAGGAACACCAGGTACCACAAATACCACGGAGAGGTAGAAATGCTAATGCAAATCCTAATGATGCAATTCCAGAACCTCCTCCACCTCCACGAAGAGTTGCTCCAAGGGTCCTTCCTAACCAAGGTTATGCAAGTGCCATAGTTTCTCCCCGAATCCGGGCGGAAAATTTTCAAATCACCAATATTATGTTGACACTTCTCGAACAAAGAGGGTATTTTACAGGTGCCTCCAATCAAAATGCATACAAGCACTTGAAGGGATTTGTAGATACTTGTTGGGGAAGTAAAGAAACCAATGTGTCCGAAGATGCTTTGAGATTAAGGCTTTTCCCGTTCTCTCTTGGGGGTAAAGCGCTCGATTGATTGGAGAGGTTACCGAATCATTCAATCACTACATGGGATGAATTGGCGGACAAGTTCATTGCCAAGTTCTTTTCTCCAAGTCATATGGCAGCGCTCCGTGATGAGATTTTGGACTTCAAGCAAGAACTAACGGAGCCTTTGCATGAAATATGGGAGAGGTTTAGAACAATGGTCAAGGAGTGCCCAAATAATGATATGAATGATGTGATGATTCAACAGACGTTCTATAGAGGCATCAACACAACAAACCAATGCATTGTGAACCAATTGGCGGGTGGAAATTTTATGAAGCTTCCGTACAATGAAGCGTGTGAAGTGTTAGATGAAATGGCCGATACTTCTTCGGCATGGCAAAGTCGGGCAAACGTTCCTCTAGGTGATCCTAATGTTATACATCTGCATAAAGAGTTGCATGACCACGGCCAAGCCATTGCCGAACTTACAACAACAATGAACCAATTAGCGAAGGCACAATTTCAACAAGTTCAAGACCCTCGCCAAGTTAATGCTATGGAAGGAGTAAATATGATGAAAAGAAGGTAAAGAGGGCAACAACAACAAGGGAATTGTGACAACTATGATGATGGTAGTGGTTATTCAAATGAGTGCTATGATGAGCAAAGTGAGGATTGTTAATATGTCAACAACTACCAAAGAAATAGAGGAAACCAAGGTAACCAACAATGGCGATCTCAAGGGAATTGGAATAATCAACAAGGAGGTGGAAATTGGAATGGGAATAACCAAAACAACAATTGGGGGGAATCAAGGTAACAATAGTGGAAATTGGAGTGGAAACAACAACAACAATTGGAAGAACAACAATGGTCAAGGGGGTGGAACAATAATGGTGGTCAAGGTAATCGGGGGCAAGACTTTCAAAGACCCCCGATGTTTCAACAACCAAACAACCCGCCACCGTATCAATCTCAAGGGTGGAGTTCTTCGGGCAATGAATTGGGAGAATAGAGTTTATGTTTGAAAATATGATGAAGAAGACTCAAGACTCGGATGTGCAATTGGCTTCACATACCACTTCCATCCGCAACTTGGAAGTGAAACTTGAACAAATTTCACAGTCTTTAAACACTCGCCCAAAGGGTGCGTTGCCTAGTGACACGGTAGTAAATCCTAAGGGTGGGCACAACAACCATGTGATGGCAGTGACCACACGGAGTGGACGAGGCGGTGATGTGCATACCTCAAGANTATGAAAGATTTGGTCACAAAGAAGAGATCAATGGAGTGTGACACAATCAAAATGACCTATCAAGTGAGTGCAATTATACACTCCATGGCTCCTAAACTTGAGGACCCCGGTGCATTCACTATCCCATGCACTATTGGAAGCGCCAACTTTGCAAAAGCCCTTTGTGACTTGGGGGCAAGCATCAACTTAATGCCATATTCAGTGTTCAAAACGTTGGGAATTGGGCAACCTCGCCCGACTTCAATGAGGCTCCAAATGGCGGACCGGTCAATGAAGCGGCTCTTGGGAATTATTGATGATGTCCTTGTTCGTGTTGACAAGTTCATACTGCCGGTCGATTTCGTGATCTTGGATTGCGAAGTGGATTTCAAGGTGCCTATTATTCTTGGAAGGCCTTTCCTAGCTACGGGGAAGGCCTTGGTTGATGTAGAGGCTGGATAGTTGACCTTCCGAGTTGGTAATGAAAAGGTAGTGTTCCATGTGTGCAAATCTATGAGGCAACCAAATAGTACCGAAGTTTTCTCGTTTGTTGACATTGTCACGGCGGTGATAGTGGATGACACAAGCGCAATGATCAATGTTGAATATCCACTTGAAGCGGCGCTTTTAAACATAGAGGTTAATGATGATGTCGGGAGAATTGAATGTGTAAATGCTTTGCATGGTATGGGCTCGTACTCTTATGAGCCTAGGAAGTTATCATTAGACCTTGAAAATCGCAAGACCCCTCCAACAAAGCCATCTATTGAGGAGCCGCCGGTGTTGGAGTTGAAACCACTTCCTCCTCACCTCAGGTATGAATACTTGGGTCCTTTCACTTTGCTGTTATTCTTTCGTCTTGCCTAACTAACTTGCAGGTGGACGCCACTTTGACAGTTTTACAAAAGCGCAAGCGGGCGATAGGATGGACGTTGGCGGATATTCGGGGTATAAGCCCCGCCTTTTGCATGCATAAGATTATTTTGGAGGAAGATGCAAGGCCGTCGCTTGAGCACCAAAGAAGACTAAATGAGGCTATGCAAGAGGTAGTCAAGAAGGAGATTATCAAGTGGTTGGATGCCGGTGTGGTCTACCCAATATCGGATAGTTCATGGACCTCCCCGGTCCAATGTGTTCCAAAGAAAGGGGTATCACGGTTGTCACAAATGCAAACAATGAATTGATTCTGACCCGCACGGTCATGGGTTGGAGGGTGTGCATGGATTATAGAAAGCTCAACAAGGTCACTAGGAAGGATCATTTCCCTCTACCATTTTTGGACCAAATGCTTGATCGTTTAGTGGGCCGGGCTTATTATTGCTTCCTTGATGGCTACTCGGGGTATAACCAAATTCTCATTGCCCCGGAGGATCAGGAAAAGACAACATTTACTTGTCCATATGGCACATTCGCCTTCTCAAGGATGCCTTTTGGACTTTGTAATGCTCCAGCGACCTTCCAAAGATGCATGATGGCAATCTTCACCGACATGGTGGAGGACATTCTGGAGGTTTTCATGGACGATTTTAGTGTGGTGGGGGACTCATTTGAAGAATGCCTAGCGAACTTGGATAAAGTGTTGAAAAGATGTGAGGAGACCAATCTTGTACTCAATTGGGAAAAATGTCACTTCATGGTGCAAGAGGGAATTGTCTTGGGGCACAAAATTTCAAAGAATGGTATTGAAGTTGACAAAGCAAAGATAGAGGTTATCTCAAGGCTTCCTCCCCCTACTTCTGTCAAGGGGGTGAGAAGTTTCTTAGGCCATGCCGGGTTCTACCGGCGCTTCATCAAGGATTTTTCAAAAGTTGTGAACCCGTTGTGCAAACTATTGGAAAAGGATGTGAAGTTCGTGTTTGATGAGAGGTGCATGGAGTCCTTTGAATTGTTGAAACATAAGTTGACTACCACTCCCATTATCACCGCACCTAATTGGGATTTGCCTTTTGAGTTGATGTGTGATGCGAGTGATGTAGCGGTTGGTGCGGTGCTTGGCCAAAGAATTAACAAAATGTTCCATCCGGTGTACTACGCAAGCAAGACGATGAATGAGGCTCAAAAGAACTATACAGTCACCGAGAAGGAGTTGCTAGCTATTGTGTTCGCCATGGAAAAGTTCCGACCATACCTTATGGGGGCCAAGGTGATTATCCATACCGATCATGCCGCCCTTAGGTATTTGATGACAAAGAAAGACTCGAAGGCGAGGTTGATGAGATGGGTATTACTCTTGCAAGAATTTGATCTAGAGATTGTGGATAGAAAAGGAAGTGAAAATCAAGTCGCGGATCACTTGTCCCGGCTAGAGGAAGAAGGAAGACCGAGCAATGGTGTTGAGATTAATGATGCTTTTCCGGATGAACAACTCCTTGCGGTGTCTATGCATGATATGCCGTGGTTTGCCGATGTGGCCAATTATCTTGTGACCGGTATAGTCCCGTATGAGCTCTCTTCTAACCAAAGGAAGAAGCTCAAGCGGGATAGTTTGGATTACTATTGGGACGAGCCCTACTTGTTCAAAATTTGCACCGATGGTGTAATTCGTCGTTGTGTCCCGGAAGAAGAACAATTGAGCATATTGGAAGCTTGCCACTCTTCTCCTTATG
Source organism: Nicotiana glauca (assembly GCA_026770625.1). Classification (NCBI taxonomy): domain Eukaryota; kingdom Viridiplantae; phylum Streptophyta; class Magnoliopsida; order Solanales; family Solanaceae; genus Nicotiana; species Nicotiana glauca. The sequence continues at coordinate 296,343 of MU682254.1, forward strand.
GTGGTCATCATGGGGGAGTGAGGACGGCATCAAAGGTTCTAAGTTGTGGCTTCTATTGGCCGACTTTGTTTCAAGATGCAAGCGATTTGGTGAAAAAGTGTGATGCATGTCAACGAGCTGGCGGGATCTCTAAAAGGGATGAGATGCCTCTTAACACCATTCTAGAGGTTGATATTTTTGATGTGTGGGGCATTGATTTCATGGGCCCGTTTGTAAGCTCTTGTGGGAACACGTATATTCTCGTAGCGGTAGATTATGTATCCAAGTGGGTTGAAGCCGTGGCTCTTCCCAACAATGAAGCCAGGAGTGTCGTGGCATTTTTGAAAAAGCACATATTCACTAGATTTGGAACCCCTCGTGCTATCATTAGTGATGGGGGGGTCCCATTTTTGTAACAAGGCCTTTGATTCTTTACTCACCAAATATGGAGTTAACCACAAGGTGACTACCCCATACCATCCTCAAGCAAGTGGCCAAGTGGAGGTTTCTAATCGGGAAATTAAGAGTATTTTGTCCAAAACAGTGAATGCAAATAGGACCGATTGGTCAAAGAAGTTGGATGATGCTCTTTGGGCTTATAGGACGGCGTATAAAACTCCGATTGGTATGTCCCCATATCGATTGGTGTTTGGTAAGGCTTGTCATCTCCCGGTGGAACTAGAGCATAAGGCGATGTGGGCTTTGAAAAGATTAAATTTGGAATGGGATGTTGCGGCCAACCTCCGAGTGGAGCAATTGAATGAACTTGATGAGTTTAGATTCCATGCTTACTCCAGCTCGTCCTTGTATAAGGACAAGATGAAGTACCTCCATGATAAGTATGCTCGGGTTAAAGAATTCAAAGTGGGCGACATGGTTCTTCTTTTCAACTCTCGGCTACGGTTATTTCCGGGGAAGCTCAAATCCAAATGGAGTGGTCCCTTTGAAGTGGTCTTTGTAACTCCTTTCGGTGCCCTTGATCTTAAAAACAAAAATGGTGAAGTATTCCGGGTTAATGGGCATCACGTCAAACATTACTTGGGCAAGGTTGATGACAGCCACGTGGTGGCGCTGATTCATTTGAAATGACTATGATGGTAACATGCGTCGTGCCGCGACGTTAAATCAGGCGCTTCTTGGGAGGCAACCCATGTCTTTTGAATTTCTTTGTTTTTCTGTTGTAGAGTAGGATTTTTGAGCTGATGGTTTGTGAAGTGTTGCAGGGATAATGTTGAATCAGTGCAGGGCAAAATGAAAAATGAACAGTCTCTGAACAGTGCCTACGCGGCCGCACCCCAAAACAGTGCGGTCCGCGTGGGCTTGAGCTACTGAAGGAGTTAAACTCAGAAGACCCAGCGCGGCCGCATGACATTTTTGTGCGGTCCGCGCTGGAAGAACAAAACTTGGCATCTCTCTGAAGTTTTCCACGCGGCCGCGCACCAAAGCAGTGCGGTCCGCGTGGAAACTGCCGAAATAGATAAGTCTCTGAAGTTTCCCACGCGGCCGCACACCAAAGCAGTGCGGTCCGCGTGGGCTGTGCTCATGATCTGAGGATGAAAATCCTGCGCGGTCCGCGTGACATTTATGTGCGGCCGCGCAGGTAGGTAAGAACTGGGTCCCACGGTTTTCTATAAATAGGAGCCTTGGGCCTCCTTTAAACCTTTTCGCAAATTTTCATCTGAGCTCATATTTCTACTGTTCACCCACATCAATTGTGCACATATTTTCATTCTCATTAATCCCTGGTAACATCTCATCTTCATTTCAATTCGTAGTTTAATTTGTGTTTATTTTACTTGATTTCTACTAGAATAACTTCTTAATTTCTTTCTTGTTCGTCTTAGTTAACTGTTAGAATAGGTTTTTGTGAACTTTTGTTGATCTTGGGAATATATTCTTGTTAAAACAACTCAGTAGGGACACCTAAGACCCATAATGTTAAAAATTGGACTAAAAAGAACAAAAAAAAGGACCTACCCAGTTACGTTTGCCCTACGCGGCCGCACAACATTTGTGTGTGGTCCGCATGCCTTTGATTGGTATTGAACAACCTCTCTGCGTGGTCCGCGTGACCATTTCTGTGCGGTCCGCATGAACCCAGCACGGACGCGGTCCAAAGCGGACCGCGTGGCCAGAGTTCAGAAAGGTTGCATTTTGGTAGTCTGATCAGTGCGGTTCGCGTAGGTTCTTTCAGAGAACTGATTATTGGAATGATTAGCCTGTGCGGCCTAGTGACCTTTCTGTGCGGTTCGTGTCCCCCCCTATCTGCAATACTATGTCTGCAAATGTGCATTGAACTTTAAACTGTCTACTCCTTCTATGCTTCCACTAACAACTTTAGACTTGTATCTCTTGCAGACAATGGTACGTAAAGGAAAACAAATACAATGTGGGGGCAAGGAGAAGCAAACCGGGAGGTGTGGTTCTTCCCGAGGGAGGACAATCAGAAGGGTTGTGAAACTCACTGCCAAGGACAAGAAGACAATAAAGAAGAACAGAAAGATAATTCGGGAGGCCGACAGGGCTGCCTCTCAGTCAACAGGTAGTGAGTACGCACCCTCCCGGAGTGTGACTTCAGAGTCCGTCCCCACACACATGTCCGTGGAGATTCCAGCACCAGAGTCATCTTCCCCTGAGCAGGTAAATGTGGTCATCTCCAAGAGGCCAGTGAATGTGGTAGTGTCGGACTCGTCTGATGAGTCCGGAGCTGAAAAATAACCTGATGAGCAATATTCCACCTCTCCCGTAATTTCATCATCAAAGGAGAGTGTGGGTGGTGAGCCAAAGATTGGAGGTCTAGATAGAACCAGGAAGAAGGAGGCATGGGAAGATAGATTTGTAAGTGAAGTCGCCTTCCACCGATTTAGGGATTGGTGGCCCAAGAGGAAGCTGATTCCGGAGAGGTCGTTCATTGATGCTGATTTAGTTCCTCACAACCCTCACGTACAAGCACAATTTTGTACGAGAGAGGGTTGGGGCTTCTTCAAAGAACATGTGGGAATAGCAAATGAGCATATGGTGAAGGAGTTTTACAGCAATGTCCACCACGTAGTTCGGGGCTCCACAGCTACAAGAGTGAGGGACAAGATTGTGCTATTTGATGGGAAGACACTTAATGACTTCTTGGGATTTGCGGAAGAGGATGAGTCTCAATACTTGGAGAAGATGGCTATGAAAGAAGATGTTCGCCCGTTGTTAGCCGGGATTTTAGCAGCTCCAGGTACAGTCCTTGTGTGGCTGAAAGCACAGGAGAAGATATTCAGGAACAACCTCAACTTTGAAGCCAAAGGGTGGTTGACATTCGTGTGCAATCAGCTTGACCCGTCCACACATGATCACTCTGTCCCCATTGATCGTGCTGTCTTGGTTGCTTCCATCATGGCCGGATTTCCATTGAATGTGGGCAACATCATGCATGAGTGATTTCTATGGTGGGTAATGAGACAAAGACAAACTACCCTTTCCCCAACACACTCTCCCTATACTTCAAAGAATTGAAAATGAAGAAGAAGAATTATGATGTTTCAGTACCTCCAGTGGCTCCTTACTCGTGGTATGATCAGTTGGGTCCAGACAACCCAAAGAGAGGCAAAAAGACTCAAGCTTCTACCTCCTCCGCACCTGGCCAGTCTGAAGAGCTAGTTGCTACTGAGCAGTCCACTGAGCCTGTTACTGATGAGGCACTGCCCCCAGGACCTTCCTCCACAGCTGGCCCATCTGTTGCAGCTGATCCGGTGATTCCTTCATCAAATACTTACCGATTCACTGCCAACCAGCTCACACACTCACTAGCTAGTTTGAACAACTGGATGTCGGCTGCGACATCCAAGTTGTACACTTTGACCACTACTGTACAGGCACAGGGAGCACCAGTCACTGTTGAGATCCCTGCTTCTATTGAGGATACTTTGAAGAAAATCCTAGCCAACCAGGAGCAAATGATGGCAAAGAAGGAAACCTTGGCCAAGGCAGTCGGTGAGCACATCAAAGCACTTAAGGACTTGGCCAAGGAGCACAAAAAGCTGAGAAAGACAAAGTCCTCGAAGGAGTCAGTGGCGACATTGAAGGTGCAGGTAGACAAGCTATTGGCGGATCAGCTGCCACTTGACTTGCTATTTGGGGTGCCGGCCGTAGAGCCACCATTTGGGCAGCCACAGGAGGAGGAGCACAGGCCGAAGAAGAAGAGAAAACTCCCTAGTACTGAGGGAGTTGTGATAGCAGTCGCTCCAGAGCATGAGGGTCCCTCCAGTGCCCCTTCAGTTGATGAGCCAGAACAGGAGCAGGCACCTGTCGCAGTAGCACAGTAGCAGCAGGCTGGGGACCAGTCTGAGGTCCCTGCCAGTACAGAGGACACGGGAGCCACTGACCAGCACAGGGCAG
>MU682256.1:0-26720 GCA_026770625.1 Nicotiana glauca
GGTAGTAATTTTGACTTAATTGGATATGATGATGCTGACTATGCAGGTTTCCTAGTGGATAGGAAGAGCACTTCATGTATAGCACACTTCCTGGGTTGTTGTCTTGTATCATGGGCGACCAAAAATCAGAATTCAGTGGCTCTCTCTACTGCTGAAGCTGAATATGTTGTTGCTGCTTCATGTTATGCTCAATTACTGTGGATTAAGAAAACTGGTAGACTTTGGAATTGAAGTGGGGTGCATACCAATATTCTGTGATAACACTAGTGCAACTAGTATGGCAAAGAACCATGTTCATCATAAAAGGACTAAGCACATAGATATTAGACACCACTTCTTAAGAGATAACTATGAGAAAAGGTTAATCTCCATAGAATTTTTTGCCACTGACAAGCAAATAGCTGATATCTTCACTAAGGCACTAAGTAGAGAAAACTTTGAAAGGAACAAGTTGAAATTAGGGATTATTATGATCACCTAAAAGGTCCAATTCAGATTGCACAATGAAAAAAAAAAAAAATTAAAAAAATGAAAAAAAAAATATTTTCTTTTTGGTTAGGAGTTCTTAATTCATGTAAATATCTAGACTAATTCCTATTCGGTCTCATACTTTAAATAGTATACTCTTGTGACATTTATTTATATGACTCACTAATCTCTTACAAATTTTCTATTCTGACATTTGAGGCATAATCAAGAGAAGTTTCACTTGAAGAACCTGGTTCATCAATATATGCTCATGAGAAAGTACATGTATGGTTCTATACTTTGCATAATTAGAAAAATTAAATTACCAATTATGAGCAAAAGTTCTAGATACTCCAAACGTCCTAAAATTCTATCTGTTGGGTAAATTGAACCAGTTTCATTGAAACTAGAAGTCTAAAAATAACTGCCCTTTTCCCTAAATATTAGCGATCCTCATTAATCACTAGGGAGACCGGAATTCTCAATTGATTAGACTTCTAATAGACCTCTAAAAAAGTTGCTGTTACTGATCTAATCATAACCTCTCTTTAAAAACCCCCAAATCACTCATAACCGTCATTCTACACTTAGACCTCTGATCATCCATTCTCTTCTCCAAAATTCTCCAAACTTCTCCTAAGATTTTCAGAAATTCTCCGCCATGACAAATCCCCAAGACAATCCTGGAACTCCACCACCAGTCTCACCCAACACAACCTCATCTTCCTCACCTCCTATAGAAACCCCAAAACCTAGATTCCGTCGCCAGAAAATGCTAGCAAGAAAAACGGTAGCAACTGGTTCCCTGACGAGGACTTTAAATGAAAAACTATAGGCCAGTCAAAGAAAAGAAGTCCCAACCAAAGAAACTGACTCTAGCTCTGAGTCTGATCAATATATCTCTGCCAGTGAAGGAGATGAACCTGGGTCTTCTGAAAATGCCAAAGCTCAAGAAACCCAAGGAGAGGTAAACACATGTTTTGTATTTTCTGATGTAGTTCAGAGGTAGGAAAATAGGTTTGTTCTGATAGGGGCTACCAAGAATGTTGATGGGGCTGATTCTGGGAAAATGAGAAAGAAAAAGAAGAAGGAAGTGTTAGCTATATGTAGTAGTGGGGAAGAGGGAGACTCGAAGTCACGGGGAAGTGGCTCAGGAGAAACTGCTGAGGTTTTGGTTAATCTGAGTGAACAACAAGATGAACCTGGTTCATCTGTGGAGGAGACCTTGGCTGATTTACTGAAGAAGGTTGGGTCCAGCTATGACCTAAAGAAATGCAAGGCTTCCTCACAAAGGACCCCTGTTGTGTCCAAACCAACCAAGAAAAGCAAACCTTCATCACCCAAGTCTGCTCCTAGGGTTATAGCCACTAGAAGTAGAGTTAAGGAGAGTGAAGAAAAATTGCAGAAAGCTCTAAAGGAGAGTAAGAGAAAGAGGAAAGAAATGGGGAAAGAAAAAATAGGTGAAAGTTCTGAGGCTGTTGTTGAAGAAGAGGAGGAAGAGATGAAACTGGTCCATCAAAAGAGGGGTACTACTATGGAAGTTCCCACTGTCAAATCAAAGGGAATCAGGTCTTCTGCCAAGAAGCCCTCCAAATATATACCTGCTGAAGCCTCTCTAGCCAAGAGAACTAGGTCAGCTAAAAAGGGTAAACAAGTGAAGATAACTGAAGAAGAGGATGATGAGTGGAGTGGAGAAGAAGATGAAAAGGATGAGTCTGAACAAGAACAAGATAGGTATGCCATGTTTGGCAAGAGGAAAATCTTGAAGGGAAGACTGCTCAAAGACCTGGAGGAGCCAGGCATGATGAGACTTGTGACTGCACTATAAGCACAAGGGTGGAAGGACATGGTCCTTCAGATGGATGGTAAATTGGCCAGGAAAGAACTTGTTGACTTCATGGCAAATAGGACAGTGAAAAATGGACTGGTAACTCGCACAGTGAAAGGAGTGAAGGTAAAGTTTGATGCTGCCAAACTGGGAAAAATTCTGGACATCCCTAGTGAGGGATATGATGACTATACAAGGCAAAGATGGCCTTGTCTGGTGGATTGCCTACTGATCTTCAAATCACTAGGAACTTCTGTGACACAAACTCTGATAAGGAGGTGCCTAAGGCAAGGGTTGTTCAGAAAAGTGAAATGAGACCAGAGCATAAAGTGCTCTTTGAGTTTGTAAACAAATGCCTTCTGCCCAGACAGGAGAGGAGGCATACAACTAACTACATGGACCTGGTCTTCATGCAGTGCTTGAATGGAGGAAAGCAGATTAGCTAGCCTGCCTTCATTGTGAAGTTGCTGGAAAGGGTGCTCAATGTCTTAAAGGCTCATGCCATTCCCTATGGATTTATTCTGACAACTGTGCTTGAAAGGCTGAATATTCCCTTGAAAAAATGGGAAATGGCTTCCAGCAAAGAGCACTTTGGCATCAAGACCCTCCAAGCTTGTGATTATCTGCTCAGTACTGGCCCAGTTGAACCTGGTTCATCAGTGAAGACTCCTGTGAACAGCAAGGTCAGAGCCTTGGTTCAGGAGGTTGGGACAAGGGATGCTGAGATAACAACGCTTCAAGCCAGAATTGTTGAATTGGAGGAAGAAAGAAATGGGTTGAGAGCTGAACTTGCAAAGGAGAAGGAGAAAAATGAAGGAATGCTCCAGCAAATGCTCAATCTGCTACAAACCCAACCCTCCAGCTCTTCTAAGCCTTAGGTGTCCTGTCTTGTTGTGAACCAGTCTAGAACCCCCCTCAGTGACCCAGATTAGGGATGTTATCTATTTTGTTTCCTTTTTGCTTTTGCTTTTGGTTGGTAGTTCTGTTTTTCTTTTTGTGGATTGCAATATAGAAGCATCACTTATCAATGAATGCAACTTCCTTGCTTTTTGTTAATTATGCTCCTAATAGTTCTTTTTGATAAGTTGATTTTTGATTAACTAAAGCATGATTTCACTTGCAGTTGCCCCAGTGGCCATGAGTACTAATTAACTTTCTGGGATTCACATTATTTATGCAACTTTTCGATGATGCCAAAAGGGGAAAGATATTGTACTTAAATATATTATCTAAACATGTGATGTTTATGACCTAATTAAATCTGGCCCTTAATGACAAGTTAAAAATTTTAAGTATTGATATTTCAGCTGAGTTCCACAGGTTCTCTGATCAGAAAAAGCACAGAGTTTGTCATCATCAAAAAGGGGGAATTTGTTGGCCCAAGTTCAGTTGAAGTTTTGAAGATTGACAAATGAACTTAGTGATGGACCTGGTCCATCTTGGGAGACAAAGTTTGTTATAACCATTGTACATGGGAGGCACGTGAGGAAGATATGCATTGAAGATCACGTAGCAAATATCTTCTGAACTGATCGAAAAGATTGCATTGAGTTCTAAGGAGTACAGTCTCCTTATGAGAAGAGAACACAATCCTAAGTTAGGATAAGGGTTGGAGTTTGTATTGGTTAAGGACTCAAATTGACTAAGGATAAGCATTGGAGTCTCGATCAAACTCTAACTGCTAATCTATTAAATAACCAAGTTGTTCTCTTTTACAGGTAAATGCACATACATAGAAGTAAAGCATAATTGAGAGCAAAAGAGCAAGTCTGTTTTGCAAGCAATATATGTGAGATATAAGTGTGTACGCCTGAAGCTACTTGAACGAGATAGAAGAACTAGTTCCATTGTGTTTATTCTTATTCTAGTTCCATTGTAGTAGGTGTTTCATATTGTACCTTTCAGCTTATTTAGAAGCAATTGTATTAGGTACTTTGAGTATTCAAGTTAGAGTTAACTTGAAAGTTTCGCAACAGTTGAGGTTGTGTGCCACACTGGGATTAGAGTTAATCCTTAGGTTTACAAACTGTTTTGTCAATGCTGTTTTTGGCTAAGTGATTTTAGTGGAGTTTGGAAAAATCCTACTGAGTAGTAGGTCGTGGTTTTTTCACCTTTTGAGCTAGGTATTTTCCACGTAAAAATATCTGTGCACTTTATTTTCAGTATTTATTATTCCGAAAACTGTTGTAGTTAGAACACTTAGAAGAACCCGGTTCTTCTAAAGCGAAAATTAGGTACCACACAAATCACCCCCCCCCCCCCATCTTGTGTGGTATTNCCATGTAATACCTAAGGTGTACTAAAAGAAGTGGCTTAGGTCTTATAATAAATATATAGAATACAAGAAAAAAAAACTGGAACGAAGGGTAACATAGGCGGCGATCTCAATTGGAGAAAAAAAGTTGGGGAGGAAATTAGAATCATGTATTTATTCTTCATCAATAGTACATGACATTACTATATACATGATTTAGTTTCTAGTTATTATACCCATACCTAGGATACGAGAAAATAATAGGACAATGATTACTTGGAATTAAATGGAGGTTTCTGTGTGCAATGTTAGGGAAAGAATACACTGAACCCATTTTGGTTTCTGCTACACTGCTATTATGCAATTGCAAAGTCTTGCTGTTACATTATTTTGATGTCTTTTAATTTGGAATAATGATTACCAAATGATTTCATAATAATTGTAGTAATAATGATTTAAGCTTTGGCATTTTAGACTTCAGTAACTTTGCATCAGAAAATCTCGTTATGTAGTTACACTGCTTTGGCATTCACGTTATGCGTCTAATTTTAGAAATTGTATAAAAATCACAGCTTTATTAATTGAAATTATTTTTTCTTGCATTATGTGATGTATTCAAGTCGTCATTGGCTATATTGAGTCAAGCGGAGGCGAATTTGTGGAGGAAAAGGCTAAGTTGAGTGTTAAGTTAGCCGAATCGAGTTAAGTGTTTGGTCTAACCTTAGCTTGAGGGAATAGGTGTTGTGCATTATTTTCTATGTGCTAGTGTAGTGTACGACGTATAGGTATTTTGACGAGTATCTATATGTTTTTGTCAAGCATGCTCGTGAGGCTAATACTATGATTAATGTGACTCCGTTTGTATTGAATATGCCTTATGGGATGAATTTCTATTGTTGAGAAAGGTTTGTGAAAGTAAGGTTGATATTTGAATATTGAAGAGCGTTGGCTCAAGTTATAAAATGATTTTTGGAAGTATAATTGGCAATTCAACATTTTAGAGCATTGGCTCAAGTCGTGAATTGAGTTGTTAAGTAAATGTGAAAAAACAATAAAAGAAAGGAGTATGATATTGTCTCCCTTGCCGGGATGTTGTTGTTTTAAAGTTATCTCCCTTGCCGGGATGTTATTGTTTTGATATTGTTTCCCTTGCCGGGATTTGATTGTTGTACTATTGCTCCCTTGTCGGGATTTCATTATGATTTTATTTATTTCCTTGCCATTATTGCTTGTAATTGTTGTTTGGGTGAGGACGAGTGTTAAAACACGAATGGTGATGTCGTGTATTGTTTTGTTGAGAGAGTGTTAAAGCACGAAGGGTGATAACATGTATGATTTTGTAAGGAAGAGTGTAAAAGCACGAAGGGTGATGCCATGCCGCACGATGTACAATCCCGTGCCGATTATATTGATTTTTATGGTGAGGACGAGAGTAAAAGCACGAAGGGTGATGCTGTGCAGATTATATTGATTCTTATAGTGAGGACGAGAGTAAAAGCACGAAGGGTGATGTCATGCACTTGTTTGATTTCTGATTCTTGTTGATAATTGAGTTACGATGTTGCTTATATTTACCTGTTGTCCTTCTGTTATCATTTGATGTTTCCCCGCAGCATGATTCCCCCTCCCATCCTTGACTGTATATTTCTTCTTTTATTTTTTTCTGTACATTATTTATCTGCACGGGTTTAATTAGTAGTCTGGTCTTAGCCTCGTCACTACTTCACCGAGGTTAGGCTAGATACTTACCAGTACATGGGCTCGGTTGTGCTGATGATATATTCTGCACTCTTTTGTGCAGATCCCAGCGCTGTAGATTTTGGGCCGCAGTGAGATTTCTGCTTCTTGTTCATCAAGCGACCCGAGATAGTCCTGCAGGCGTCCGCAGGCCTTGTCGCCTCCTTCTATCTATTATTCTTGTTTCTTTTATGTAATCACAGAGACAATATTTTGTTATTTTTTTCTGACCTTTATGTGTAGTACTCTTAGACAGTCAGTGAAGTTGTGACACCAATCTTGGGTAGATTTGTTATGGAATGGTATTAGCAGGATTATTAAAACTTGAAATTGAATCTTCCGCTTGTTAAATTTTGTTGATTATAAACTGTTGGCCTATAATTGTTAACAAATTTGAAAATGGAAACAAGGAAAATAATTCAGTTGATTGCTTGCCTAGCTTTCACTAGTAGGCGCCATCACGACTCCCGAGGGTGGGAAAATTCGGGTCGTGACATGAAGTTAGGTCATTTTAGAAGGGGGGCCATGGGTCAAGTATGGATGTTTTGGGTCATGAAGGTGGGTTAATAAGTGGATGTTGGGTGAGGTTTTAATTTAAGCCAATAGAAAATTGACACATAATAAGTAATAAATAAATTCTAAATCAAAATAGGGCCATTAGTTTCGATGGTGTGAATGGGCCAGATTTTTAACGAGTAGTATTTTTTAAAACCAAGGCGAATATGTAAGGGGCAATTTTTTCCCTTTTCCGTTTACATATTAGGTTGAAACTAAGATAACTCAGTTTGGTTTATATCATCAGCTTCATATGTAAGGGGTTACAGTTAGATTTATGTTTGCTACTATGTCAACTCTTTTTTCTCATTTTCATCTTTTTTAATTTGTCTTATAAGTGCTTGTGAGATTTATTTAGATTAAAAATAATTCTTGGGTTAAAATAGCAGACTTGTGATCATAAATTCCCTATTTCATTTTGCAGTTTCAAAAAAGATAGTGAAGATGGACAGTGTGAGATAGCATCATTTTACCTTTTGATCTTCATTTTCTTCCTTTTACCTTGGTATTCAAATGCAGAGCGGAGCTATCTTTATAGTTATGAATTCGAAAAAAATCCAATAAATTTAGCTCGAATTATATTTTGTGTTAAAAAGATTATTTAATAAGTATAAATAATCTATTCAGAACTCAATAAATAAAAAAGATTGTGGTCCAGAATCTAGAAGCTAAAGATCCTGGCTCCACCTCTCTTTAAATGTTTCGGAATAAATACAGGTCGCAAATACCTAAAAGGTCATTTCCAATCTTATGCTATAGCATTCTTTGAGCCAGTTTGGATTTGCTGACGGTAAATAGCTGATAAGCTTGAAGTGCTGAAAAACATTTTTAAGTGTTGAACCTGATTTTTCAAATAAGCATTTACGTGTTTGGATAGATGTGCTGAAACTGATAATAAAAAATTAATGTGTTTGGTTAAAAAGTGTCGACAAGTTGTTCTTTTATTAAAATGACTAAGATATCCTTAAAATCTTTACAAAAGATTATAAATGTAACGACCCGACGGTCGTTTTGATATTTTGCACTTTGATCGCCAGTTCTCGGGCATGACTTGCCCCGTGTGACGTATTATGACTGATATAAATCGTTGGCTTTGGTTTCAAGAAAAATCGGAATGAGTTTGAAAGAATAGTTTCCGTTGAAACCTTTAAATTTGAAAGGTTTGACCAAGAGTTGACTTATTTGGATATGCGCTCGGATCAGAATTTTTATGATTTGGTTAGCTTCGTTGGGTGATTTATGACTTAGGAGAGTGATCGGAATTGGTTTTGGAGGTCCGGAGTAGAATTTGGCTTGAATTGGCGAAGTTGAAATTTTTGGCGATTTCCGGTTGGTAGGTGAGATTTTGATCCGGGAGTCGGAATGAAATTCCGAGAATTACAGTAGCTTCATTATGTCATTCGGGATGTGGGTGCAAAATTTCAAGTCATTCGGACGTGGTTTGGCCGGGTTTTTTATCGAAAGTATATTTCGGAAGTTTTGAGAAACTTAGGCTTGAATTCGATGAGTTTTGGGTAAATTGATTTTTTTTTAGGTGTTTTGATGATTGCAACAAGTTCGAATAAGGTATTGGGTCATGTTTGTGCTTTTGGTTGAGGTCCCAGGGGCCTCGGGGTGATTTCGGATGATTGTCGGAGAAGTTGAAGTGTAATTGCAGCATCAGATTTTGCTGCTTCTGGTGTTTCCGCACCTGCGGTTTGGGGACCGCAGGTGTGGTGTCGCACATGCGAGGGAAAATCCGTAGATGCATTTTTGGGAGAGAAAGATTGGAACCGCAGATGCGGTAGGGGCCCGCACCTGTGGAGCCGCATATGCGGCTAGTGGATCGCAGAAGCGGTTTTGGCCTTTAATGAATTTCCGAAGAAGCAGATGGTTGGACCGCATATGCGGTACCGCAGAAGCGGATCTTGGACCGCAAATGCGGAAAGGTCTGGGCAGAGCTTATTTGATATTTCATTTCGCGACTTTGGGTTATTTCACCATTTTTGCCTTCGACCTTGGAGCTTTTTGGCGATTCTAAAGAGAGAAATCAAGGGACTTCGTTGAGGTAAGGATTTTTGGACCTAAAACTCTATTCTATGGTAGATTTTCATGGATTTAGGGCTGTTATTAAAGGAAATGAAAGGTTAAAAATGGAGGATTAGGGCTTGAGTTTAAGAGACTCTTAAATGGGGATTTGAGGGGCATTTGAACACCAATTTTGGTATTCTTGATATGTATGAACTCGTAGGTAGATAAGAAATCTAACGATGTGGAAATTTTTGAATTTCGAGAAGTGGGCCGGGGCTCGGGTTTTGGTAATTTCGGGATTTGTGCCCGTTATTGATTGTTTTCGCTTGGGCTTTATTCCCTCAGCATATTGTGATGCATTCGTTCTATTTTTGGATAGATTCGACGCGCGTGGAGGCCAATTTGAGGGGCAAAGGCGTCGCGAGCTAGAGATTTCGCCATTTTGAGGTGAGTAATGATTGTAAATGACATCCTGAGGGTTTGAAACCCCAGATTGCACATCGTAGTGCTATATTGAGGTGAGACACGTGCCAGATGATGAGCGCGGGGTCATTTTCTACTGGGGAATGTGATTTCATCGGTCCCGGTTGATGATTTTACCGCATATTTGACTGAAACTTATTTGTTATCATCGTGACTTGGGTTGATCGCCATATTTGGGCTTCGTGCCAATTATTTGAACCCTTCGGGGATTTCTAACATTGTTTCCTCACTATTTTGACTTATTACATGAACTCGGTCCTATTGATATCTACTTTTTACAAACTTATCCACTTTTACTCAGATTTGAAACTCAAATGATATTTCTAAATGATGTTTTGGGCTGAGAACTACTGTTTTACTAATGCCCGAAGGGCTTGTGATGATTTTTGGACTAAGTGAGGCCGAGGGCCATATCTGAGGATATGCTGAGTAATATGAGGCCGAGGGCCTGAGATACTTTAGAAGCCACGAGGTGGCTTGAGTAATGTGAGGCCGAGTGCCGAGTGATGATGCCACGAGGTGGCTTGATATTGCGCTTGGACCGTAAGGGCCCCTCCCGGAGTCTGCACACCCCTAGTGAGTGGCGTCGACGATATATGGATCGGGCTGCACGCCGCGGCGAGATGTGGATCGGGCTGCACGCTGCAGCGATTACTATATGATACTATTCTGAGAGAGAGAGTCCGAGGGGCTGAGAGTGTTCTGAGAGTGAGCCTGAGGGGTCGGAACTATTTTGAGATATTGCCCGAGGGGCGAACTTTTATGTGCTCATCTTGCATACTTACTTGTCTTTTTACCTGTTATATTATGGTTTTGTGCCCGAGGGGCGGATTTTCTGTTCTTATCGGCACTAACTATTTTGAAATCGTTTCGTAACTATTGAAAAGATCATTTTCAAAGGAGGTTTAAACTGAGCCAAGATGTTTCTAAAGATTTCATAGGTTCACTATTTTTCTCAAAGGACTGTACACTGCTTCTATACAGCATGTTGGTTGCTTTACGTGATTTCTTACTACTCGGTTGTTATTTACCTTTATTACTCACTAAGTTGGAGTACTCACTTTACTCTCTACACCTCGTGTGCAGATGCAGGTATTTACTCACCCGGTAGTGGGTTTTGGCTAATTGGAGGCAGAGTTGTAGGAGTTTTGCAAGGTGACTGCCAGTGTTCGCAGCACTGCTTCTCTCTCTTGTATTCATTATTCTTGTTCCGTGTATTTTTAGACCTTGTAGAACTGTATTCAAACTCTAATAGATGCTCGTGACTTGTGACACCCCGATTGTGTTGGGTTGTACTTCCGCTAATTAATATCATTAAATCATATTTAAACTGCTTATGAACTGTTTAACTGCTAGGTGTTCTGTAATGGTCTGGCTGGTCTTGTCTTCACGAGAGGCGCCATCACGACTGGAGCGGGATTTGTGTCGTGACAAGTTTGTATCAGAGCCTAGGTTACATAGGTCTCACGAGTCATGAGCAGGTTTAGTAGAGTCTCGTGGATCGGTAAGGAGAAGTCTGTATTTATACTCGAGAGGCTGCAGAACCTTTAGGAAAACTTCACATTCTTGAATTCTTATCGTGCGTCCTTGATTCAGCTTGAAAAGTAACTCTTGAAATTCCTTCCACGCGTTCGCATGCGTGCATGAGCGCTCTGTATCAGATGTGCCTTGATGGCTTATGATTCCCCGATCGAGGGGCGAGATGTGATCTTTGTGAGATGAAGTTGGGCCAGTCTGAAGGACTTGAGGCTAGATCTTTGCCTATGGCTTGAGCACTGAGGTGCTGATTGTGTGAGTAAGTATTTTGAACCTATATGTTCGATACCCTATTAGTGGAAGTGACGGCTGGATAGCCATGTGATGATTATGTTAGTACTGCGAGATGTATTCATGTGACTTGGAAATGACGAGGAAGGTCTGCTGGATGATAGAAGAACTATTAGGTGTTTGAATTCCATCGTGATTTGAGGTATAGCCCCGAGTTATGGGCATATAAAGGATCTTTTCATGTTTTTCGGTTGTGAGTGAAGTAAATTCCATGTGGTGGTATGAGTTCAGACTCAGGAAGACTAAGTGACTGCAGATAATTTATGACGGTAGAAGGTATACATAAATGTTATATTGAGGCGAAGCGGGTGGGTTATCTCCTGCAGAGTGTTCTGAAGTGGTGTGATCCCTATGCGTATGTTAGAAGATCTCATGTGTAATTAAAAAGTACGTGTTGAAATTTAAAATTCCGGGTCGCTTAAGAGAGTGGTCTTAACTGTTGCGGGGATGAATGCGAGATTTGCAGAAGATTTACAGTACTAGATGATTTGTGTTTTTATAAACTTATAAATGATTTGAGTTTATTCTCACTATGGTATCGTGGCATCAATAGAGTAAAAGTGTTATGAGTTATTGAGTGTATCGTGGTATATGGCTTCGAGCCAAGTGGGGGAGTCTGCTGCGAGCAGTTGATTGCACAGTTAGGTCTATGTTGGTTCCAGTTTGGGGCATGCGAGTGAATTTTCTATGGCTAGAGTAAAGGAAAATTTTTACCAAGGTTATATTATGCTTCATAGGGTATGAGAATCACGGAATGTATAGAGTTGTTGTTGGTAAAGAATGCTCAGTGCATAGAGCAGGAAGTTGCTTGGTTGTATTGGGATGAGGATCTCATTATGTGGTACCGGAGTGCCAATGAGGCACGGGTGGTTCTGTTCGTTAGGTCAGGTAAATTGCAGTTTGAATAAGAGTGAATGACTTGTGCGGATGGCTCCAATATGTTCAAGATTCTACAGGGAACAATGGGGTATTTTAAAGTTGCATATGTGGTTATAAACTGTGTTTTCATTGGAAAAGGTCAAGATTGTGGTATTTCTATGTTAATTATGAGATTCTAGGCATCAGTATCAGGAAAAAGTAAAGGTAACGGATTTAGATTCGCAGGAAGTTCTTCAGAGTAAGGCGTTCTGGAATGTGGTGTTTCTGGGAATATTTGAGAGGATATTCAGCGATTTATGGGTCTTAAACAGTGTGGTTTTATGCTTGGGTCTCATGTGGTGAACCTGGATTGAGGAATTGTGGTACTACAGCAAGAGGGAGTATCAAGTTGAAAATGAACCAGAAGGAAATTTAGATAGATGGAGTAGCTTGATAGTGGACCGAGTCGGTATGGTAAGGATAGGATGAATTCCTTTGGTGTGTTCGAGGTAATGATATCTTACAAGTATTTTGCAGCAATGCTCTTGGGTTTTGATGGATTGCTTAGCTTGGTCTAATTAGAAGGATTCAGTCCTGGCAGTTGAATTTGTGAAAATGGAATTGGGAGAGTTCTTATTGATTTCTACCGTGGTTGGAGAGGTGCAATTTCTACGAGTGTGAGAAGCATGAGATGTGTAATGATTTTTCTTCTAGATGGGATCAATGGAAGTTCTTGGCCAGTTGGGTTACAATTCAGTTCTGAAGGGAGTTCATAAAACTCTTAGGTAGTGGATAGCCTCCGATAATTAAGGAAATGGTACTGCTAATTGGAAGTGATTTGACAAGAGTCTATGTTTCAAAAAAAAGGTAATGTGATTAAGTTGATGGCACTTCGGTAGTATGGCGACACTTTCTTGTTAGATCGACTGGTGATATTCGGGTTGCTTGGTGGCACATGGAAATTTTAGAGTGTCTATCATGGGATGATTAAGTATTAAAGGTATGGCATGCGTTCGGACGGAGAAATTGGGATCGTATATGGTGATTCATGTGTCGTGTGTATTTGGAGGCAGAAGTTCTCATATTCAGGCTATGTCGTGGTTGTAGATCATGTGCATCAGCACTGGTTAGTTAGTATCGGGGTTTGGAGACCCGAGTGGATCTTTCTTTGCTTGGTATGTTAGATTTTGGACGTGATATTGGGGTCTAGACTGGTTGTCTCCGTGTTGGGTTATTCTGGACTATTGCGATATGGGCTATGCCGGAGATTCCACGGGTTGAGTGGCAAGGTACGTCGGATTATGTTCTAGTAGAGTGGTTTTACACTTTGAAGACCCAACGAACGGCTAGGAAGGATTGCCTTTCTTATTTGGTTTCTTGTGATGGGTATCAGTGCTGAGGCTCCTCATACTGATTCAATTCCGGTGGTGAGGGACTTTTCGGATGTGTTCCTGGTGGCCGGGCATGTCGCCGGGCAAAGTTGTCGAATTCGGTATTGATTTGGTATCGGGCACCGTATCGTATAGCACCGGCAAGAGTTATAGTAGTGGAAGGAACAACTTCAGGTTTCCTTGGTAAGAAGTCCGTTGGCTGGCCAATGTGGATGTATGTTCTAGCTTGAGTCGGCTTGGTTGGCCCGAATTATATTGTTGAGAGATAGGTTGGTTCGATCGTTATTGAGATTATTAGTGATTTGGGAGGTCTATGAGTTGCCTTCTGTGTTGCGAGACGTTATGATTTGTTGGTTATGGGCACATATGGTGCGGCTCTGATAGGGTTCATAGTGGAAGTCGAGCAGGAACAGTAATTGGGTGTTGCTCGGTAAATGGCATATTAGTTATGTTCTATCGGGTTTGCGTGGTATATGTTACTTGTGTCACCATGGGTGTTATGATTTGCTTTTGTTCCAGACATCAAATTGTGTGTGGTTGTCAATTTCGAGCATAGTGACTCGAGGTGTCTCATATGGAGCAGTGTTTGGATAGGATCGTGCATTGCAGTGAAGCTATGTGGAGATATGACCTTGCGGGTTAGATTCGTGTGTTCTATTCTATGATGTGAGATGGGTTTTCAGCCTTGTGTTGTGGTGGTACTAGTGAGCTTGAGGTATAGCTCTTTCATTTGAGTCATTTTCATGATTTGAGTATGTTCGTACCGTCGCTTGTTGGTGCGCGTATTATGCTAATTGTGGCTTAGGCCTCTATTGATGTGTGTCGTGTCACCGGAGGTGTTGGATTTGAGGGGATTGATGGGATCATTAATGATTACGAACGAATTCGATTTCAGCATGTTGGAAGGATAATATAGAGGTTCGGCTCGGAAATTTGCTATGGTAATAGTTAGAGAGGAGTGGCTTCAAGAATGGGTGATCTGGGAAAATGGTTATGGTTTATTGTGTGTTTCATTTATCGTTGGCAGTGTATGAAAGTGTTGGAATGAGACTTTAGTTGATAAGAATTTTTCTATCGGTATTCAGGTGTTGTGTACAACTGCTGTGAATAGAAGTTATTGCTACGAGCGTTAGAGTTAGGAGGTTTATCATGTACATGCACCTGAGGTTACGGGTATGGGTTATTATAGCTGGTTCAGGCTTATTCAAAGTATAGATGTGATATTTTGATCTCGTGGATGATTTAGGTAGTGGAAATGTGGTTCTATGGTTTGTGGACTAGGATGGAATGTGAAATTTCAGTTATGTTGTGTTATCGAAACTATATGAGATAGGGTGACGTGGGATCACTCCCGAGTATATGCATGGTAGGGTTATTCAGCCATTGGTGGGCTTCTAGAACAACTCTGAGTTTTAAGTGGGGGAGGATGTAACGACCCAACTAGTCGTTTTGAGTTTTTGCACTTTGATCGCCAGTTCTCGGGCATGAATTTCCCCGTGTGATGTATTATGACTAATATAAATCGTTGGTTTTGGTTTTAGGAAAATCGGAATGAGTTTGAAAGAATAATTTCAGTTGAAAGGTTTGAATTTGAAAGGTTTGACCAAGAGTTGACTTGTTTGTATATGAGCTTGGATCGGAATTTTTATGATTTGGTTAGTTTCGCTGGGTGATTTATGACTTAGGAGTGTGATCAGAATTGGTTTTGGAGGTCCGGAGTAGAATTTGGCTTGAATTGGCGAAGTTGAGATTTTTGGTGATTTTCGGTTGGTAGGTGAGATTTTGATCCGGGAGTCGGAATGGAATTCCGAGAGTTTCGGTAGCTTCATTATGTCATTCGGGATATCTGTGCAAAATTTCAGGTCATTCGGACGTGGTTTGGGTGGGTTTTTGATCGAAAGTGTATTTCGGAAGTTTTTAGAAACTTAGGCTTGAATTCGATGAGTTTTGGGTAAATTGATGTTATTTGTGTTAGATCATATTTTAATGATGCAATTAATATACATGTGCAGGAGTTCAAGGAAGTAAAAAAGGAACTATTGAAATGGCTATGTCGAACAAGGAAGGAAATCACTCACAATGGAAGCTGCCTGAAATACTTACGGTGTACAAGGAAAGATACAGTTCTACATCAGCAAATCAGGATTAGCTCCGTGATTCTGGGAAATCAAATCAGCCATAACGGAATAAAGATTCAACGCGATCTGTGATTGACGAGTCAGATCAAATCATTGAAGAATAATTAAAGCTAGAAGATTCGGACAGCGGTCAAGGTTGGAAGGTCCAATAATCAAGGAAGAATCTTGTCAAATCCATTATCTGCCGAAGGAAAAGATTTGAAGAGAAGCAACGGCTAGTTCCTTATTCTTATAAAGAATCAATTCTTTCCAAGGATCAAAACCTTTGGGTTGACAAGCCTTCACCATTCATCCTTGTATAAATTTACAGTGTATCCCCATCCTTAGCATACTTTGATCGAACCAAAATAACTCTCTTCATTCTACTGCAAACAAGCATAGTAGCCTATATAGGTCTGATGTGTAACAAGTCAGGGATAGAAAGAGGGCATACAACTGGTGAGGCATTGTATCAAACGAGTGCTAGAGAAACTGAGCGATATACATCAAATCTGTACTCGAAAGAAAACTTATTTACTTGAAGAGAAATCTCTTTCAACCCAAGGGGACTTGATTAGGATTCACATTGAATCCGAACCAGTATAAAAATTCCTTGTGTCTTTAATTTCTGCATTTACTTTCTACTTATTACCTCAAATTACTATATCTGCAAGATTGCCATATTTAGTCGACTACTTAAGTTTTAAGTCAACTTATTAACAGTTAATTTTAATTATCGACAATTCACCCCCCCCCCCCCCTCTTGTACTTTCAATTGGTATCAGAGCTTGGCTCACACTTTTGCTTTTTGCTTAACAACTTGTGAGAAAAAGATCATGGCAAATTAGATTATCATAGGAGCTCTGTTTCAGGAAGGAACTTCACAAGTAAGACCATCGTACTTCAATGTACAACACTTCTCTCACTGGAAAATCCGAATATAAATCTTCTCCAAAGCATACGATGTCAAAGTATGGAGAGTTATCAAGAAGGGAAACTACCCATTGCCTGCCAGCACTCCACCACTCACTGACCCTGATGATATAGACTCATACTCAAAGGAGCAACTGGAAGCTGTACAGATAAACCACAAGGCAAGAAATCTGCTTCACAATGCAATAAGTGGTGAAGAATATGAGAAGATATCTAGTTGTGATACAGCCAAAGAAATGTGGGACAAACTCGAGGTTACCTATGTTACCAGCAAGGTAAAGGAAACTCACATCAATATGCTAGTTCACGACTATGAACTATTCTCAATGAAGGAAGGAGAATCCATCGAAGAAATGTTTGCCCGGTTTAGTAAGATAATCAGTGACTTAAAAGCTTTTGGCAAACCATACACCAGTGGTGATCAGGTTAGGAAAATTCTCAGAAGTCTACCAACCACTTGGCAGACTAAAGTTGTCACTTTGGAATCTCAAGATATTAACAAGTTATCATATGATGAACTACGAGGAGAGCTCATTGCTTTCGAAAGAACACATCTGAAGAAGACAAATCAAGAGGAGAAAAAGAAAATTGTTTCATTCAAAACTACTACTAAATCAACTGAAAATGAAATTGATGATCCTGAAGCCCTACAAGAAGAAATTGCTATGATGTCTAGAAACATGGATGGACTGATGAGAAGATATAGAAATACAAAGAAAGGAATATTTCCACCAAGAATATCTAGGCAATACAACGAACAGGACAAGAACGATGGAAAATGCTACGTATGTGGAAAGTTTGGGCACATCCAAGCGGAGTGTCCAGATTTTAAAAGAAAGATCTCCAGAGGGTTCAACAAGAACAGATCATTTGGAAGGTGGAGCGATGAGGATGACTCGGACCATGAAGAAATAGCAAATCTCTGCTTCATGAAAATTCTAGAAAACGAGATCAACAAAACTTCAGGATGTTGGACAGATGAAGATGATTCAGACAATGAAAATTGTTTTATGGCAAAAAAAGAAACTAGAGAGGTAAGATCTTATGACTATGAAAGATGTAATGAATTGCAAGAAATTCTTGATTCCACCTTAAAAGAGTCTCAAAAAATGATGAATGAACTTTAGAGACTCACCAAGGAAATCAAAGACTGGAAACTCAAACATGAAGTATGTGAAATCGAAAAATACGTACTTCAAGAGGAGTTTGAGGAATTGCAAATGCAGCTTAATTGCTTGCACAAATCCACCAGTCACAGCTCTGTTAGGTCAAACTAGACAACTTACAAGTCGACTGGGAAAGAACCAATCAGAACTAAGTCGACAAGTCGGTCGGACCAGTCGACTTACAAGTCAACTGGAAAGGAATCGGCTAATCTCATGACTGCTAATTCCAACTCTTATGAAAGACCTGAAAATAGGTCTGGAGCTAAATGTCATTACTGTAACATAAGTGGGCATAAATACTCTGGTTGTTGCTTTCGTAAATCTCATATGTCTGGATGGGTTTGGAAACCTAAGAATTCTGAACCCAGCAACACTAACTCACCAGGACCCAAGCAAGCGTGGGTACCTAAAAGAAAGTAATAATTCTGTATTGCAGGAACACCACAGAATAAGCCGCCAAGGAAAATGGTATGTAGATAGTGCGTATTCCAGTCACATGACAGGTGACAAAACCCTGTTTAAGGAAGTTACAAATATTGATGGAGGAAGCGTCAAATTTGGAGATGATTCAAGAGGCAAAATAGTTGGCACTGGAACTATTCCTTTCAACAACAACTGTGACATTACTGAAGTATATCTGGTTGATGGATTAAACTACAATCTTCTTAGCATAAGTCAACTTTGTGACTCAGGATATGAGGTAAAATTTAAGAGAACTGGCTGTGCCATCGAAGACGAATCAGGTAAAATAATTCTTCCTGGAAAAAGGTACGAAAATGTTTACATACTTGATGGTTTCGAAAATATAGATGGTCACATCTGCCTAACTTCTATGTCTGATGATCCCTGGTTGTGGCACAGAAGACTAGGTCATGCTAGCATGCATTTGATTGAAAAATTATCCAAACATGATTTAGTTATTGGGTTACCTAAACTGAATTTTTCTAGAACTCATATTTGTGATGCATGTCAGATGTGTAAGAAAACTAGAAATTCTTTCAAAAACAAAGACATAGTGTCTACTTCGAAACCGTTGCAATTCCTTCATATGGCCTTATTTGGACCTACTAGAAATGCTAGCATAGGAGGCAACAAATATGCTTTTGTTATTGTTGATGACTTTTCACGTTTCACCTGGGTGATTTTCCTGTCTCATAAAGATGAAGCCTTAAGAAACTTTGAAGTTTTCTACAAAAGGATTGAAAGAGAAAAGGGTTATCTGATCTCCAAAATCCAAAGTGATCATGGAGGCGAGTTTGAGAGCAAGGCTGTTGAAGATTTCTGTAACGATCAAGGTTACACACAATTTCTCTGCTCCACGCTCACCGCAACAAAATGGAGTTGTGGAAAGAAAGAACAGAACACTTCATGACATGGCAAGAACCATGATGTTAGAACATTCTCTGCCAAATCATTTATGGGCTGAAGGTGTGAGTACTGCATGTCACATTCTCAACCGTTGTCTCATAAGGCCCATTCTGAAAAAGACTCCCTATGAACTCTGGAAAGGTAAACGTCCTAATATCAGTTATTTCCATCCATTTGGAAGCAAGTGCTTAATTCATAACAATGGTAAGGACAATCTTGGAAAATTTGATCGAAGAAGTGACGAAGGTATTTTTCTTGGTTATTCTTTAAATAGCAGATCATTTAGAGTCTTTAATAAACGTACTTTGTGTGTAGAAGAATTTGTTCATGTTATATTCGATGAAAATAATCCCTTGGTCGAGAAAGGCATTAATGCAGGTGACGAAGATCAAACTCAAGAAGTTCAGGACAAAGGAAAATCATAAAAGTCAACTAATACCACAGATGTGATTGAGTCGACTGAACAAGTTAGCAATAACACTCCAGAACAACGTACGGAGTCGACTACACGCATTGTTCGACTAAGTGAATGGAGAAGTGAAACTTAATATCCACAGAAATATATCATAGGGGATCCAAACGAAGGAATGAAAACCAGGGTTGCCCTTAAAAAGAAAGCAAATATTGCTTTGATCTCTCAAATAGAGCCAAAAAAGGTAGAGGAAGCATTGAAGGATTCAAGTTGGGTGAAAGCCATGCAAGAAGAACTTGATCAATTCAGCAAGAATCAAGTATGGAAGTTAATACACAGACCTGAAAATGTATCCGTCATTGGAACAAAATGGGTGTTCAGGAATAAATTAAACGAAGAAGGACAAGTCATAAGGAACAAGGCCAGATTAGTTGCTCAAGGCTATTCACAACAAGAAGGAGTCGACTACGATGAAACGTTTTCCCCAGTAGCTCGACTAGAGTCTATACGAATCTTGTTAGCTTAAGAATTATTTAAGGGATTCAGATTATTTCAAATGGATGTCAAAAGCGTTTTTCTCAATGAATTCATCGAAGAGGAAGTTTTTGTGAAACAACCTCCAGGCTTTGAAGTCTCAAAGTTCCCTTATCATGTGTACAAGCTTACTAAGGCCATATACGGTCTCAAACAGGCTCCACGTGCTTGGTATGATAGGTTAAGTACTTTCCTTGTTGATCATGGGTTCACTAGAGGTAAAATTGATACTATTCTATTCATTAAACGATCGACAGAAGGTAATCTTATCATTCAAATTTATGTTGATGACATTATCTTTGGTAGTGCTAATTCTCTTATGTGCAAGGAATTTGCAAACCTTATGCAAAGCGAATTCGAAATGAGCATGATGGGTGAACTCACATTTTTCCTTGGGCTTCAAATTCATCAAACCGAAGAAGGAACCTTCATCTGTCAAACTAAATATACAAAGGAGCTGATCTAAAAATTTGGCATAAGCAATGCAAAATCAATTGGCACTCCTATAAGTCCGGTTACAATTTTGGATAAGGACGAACAGGGTACTCTAGTTGATGAAACCAAATACAGAGGAATGATTGGATCACTATTGTATCTGACCATAAGTCGACCAGATATTATGTTCAGCGTTTGTAAATGTGCCAGGTTTCAGTCGGCTCCCAAGGAGTCATATCTGACTGCTGTAAAAAGAATTATTCGATACCTTATTGGTACAGTATCTTATGGATTATGGTATCCTCACTCTAACTCGTTTAAATTAGAAGGTTTCTCAGATGAAGATTTAGCGGGTGATAAAGAAGACAGGAAAAGCACGAGTGGCACTAGTCAATTACTAGGAAAGGCTTTAATATCCTGGAATAGTAAAAGGCAAGCATCAGTCGCCTTGTCCACTACTGAAGCTGAGTATATTGCCATTGGTCAATGTTGTGCACAACTCCTGTGGATGTCTCATTAATTGGGTGACTATGAACTTTCTTTTAAACCTATACAAATCTTTTGTGATAATTCAAGTGCAATTTGTCTCTCAAAAAATCTTGTGCATCACTCTAGAGCAAAGCATATAGACATTAAACATCATTTTATTAGAGATCGTGTTCTTAAAGGTGACATAAAATTAGCTTTTGTTGGCACTTCTGCCCAATTAGCTGATATTTTTACTAAACCGTTGTTGGAAGAAAGATTTTGTTCTTTTAGAAAATTACTTGGCATAATTTGTTTTTCAAAAAACTCTTAGGACCAAATTGTTATTTTTCAAAAACTTGTCATAATTACTCCTTTTCAGTGCATTAATTACGCAGTCGGTCTCTTCCCTCTCTTTTAATTCTGTTTCACATCAATTTGCAGTCGAAGTTGGAAAGCCAATCATCACATCGCTTCGACTGACACCCTTTCCTTTTCTGTACTCAACCGTCAAATCTTTTCTCTTTAAGTTAAGCCTTTTCGGGTCACTCTCATCTCCACCCTATCTCTTCTACATGTAACAACCCTCTCTTCTCCCATGGCGAAATATTCCAAAACCCCTCTGCTTCCACCAGAAAAAGCACCCGCTCAAAGGCAAAAATTGTCTTCCGCGCCTCCTTAGCAAGTAGACTTAGGGTCTGATCGTTCTGAGGGTTGTGCCTCTTCTTAAGGAGCGTACTCTAAACGCTCTCACCTCTTAGGATAAAAAGCCTCTGGTAAGCGTCCCATAGAGGATCCTCCTGCCTCTTCCACTCTAAAGAAATCAAAGTTCGATTTCTCTGCTTCACTCGATTCCTACCTAAATTTCTGGGATACCCCAAATAGGGATTTTTTTTATCTCTCTCAAGGACAAGCCCATCGCCCATGGAAGAGTTGTGGATCTTAATGATATGGAATCTCTCAACTGCAAGGTAAAGTATCTTTTCGTGTATCAAGGGTGGGAAAAATTTCTCTCTATTTCTCCGCCTAAAGTGTATGAGCCCCTAGTCCGTATGTTTTATGCTAATCTTCGCTCTAGTAAACCTGATAGGCTTGAAACTCTTGTTCTTGGTAAATGCATTGTTCTTGACTGTGGTTTGTTCGATTCTATTTTCCTCTGTCGTTGCTCTGGTTTTCCTACTCTCTTTAAGAATGTCTGGCCTGAGGATTTTGAAATTACCTTTGACCACGCCAAACAGTGCATTGCTGAAAATAACCCTTCCCAATCAATTAGGTCCTAGTGATGTGAGTTTTGAAACTAGGGTTCTTGCCCACATTTTTGCAACCACTCCTCCCCAGAACTGGTTCCTTCTCAACCCTCTCTCAAGGGGACACCTTCTTTGTCTATTGTCTTATCTCCAAACTCAAAATCAAGATGTCCTCCTGGATCATAAATTTTATGATTGAGAGTGCTGAAGATCCAACCAGTTTACCATTCGGTATGGCCATCACCTACATTCTGGAAGCTCATCAAATTCCGCTTTCTGACTACCCCGTTGTTCCTGTCTACAATTCCTACAACTCTAGAGCCTTCTCTAGTATGGGGTATGTGAGTGTCAAGGGTTCCTGGGTTAAGAAGGGTGAAAGTGATGCAAAGTAGACCCATGTGGAAACCAAGTCTTCGTCTGCTGTTCCACCCCCTCCCATTACTTCTGACCTAAGTGAAAAGTTCAGCTCCATTAACTCCCAACTCTTAGACATAAAGACTCTCGTGTCCGCCACTCAGTCCACTGTGGATGCTATTCATGCTATTTTGAAGGAAACAGGGACAGATGTGTCTAAAATCAGGGTGGTTGTGCAAAGGGTAAGGGAGAATGCGGTTAAAGCCTTAAAGGAGGTGCACGACAGGCTGGATGGAATGAGGATTGCTGCCAACACCAGCTTTGAACAGTTGAAGGAGGCGATCTGCAACACTCTTACTTACTTCCTGCGTCGTTGATATGGATGTGTTTTACAGACAATTTTTTTGCTTTAAACTTGTTTTGGCTTTGGTTTGGACTGTGCCCGTGGATGTTATTTCTTCCTTTCTGCCTATATGGATAATATTTTTTTGCTGATACTTGCTAATCTCTCTTTATTGATGTCAAAAATGGGGAGAATATATATCTTCTTGGTTTATTAACAATATATGTGCAGGTTCAAGTTGACTACGCATACATAGGGTACACACATGTACTCTTTATTCGTTATACAGGTTAAGTTGACTATGCTACATGCATAGATGGTACTCTTTATTCTTTGAACAGGTTAAGTCGACTATGCAACATGCATAGACAGTACTTTATATATATTGTATAGGAACCAGTCAACTATGCTGCCCATGCATAGACAATACTATACAGGTACTAGTTGAATGCACACATTGAGAGGGAGATCAAGTCCAATTGATTATACACATTGAGGGGGAGCCAAGTCGGCTAGTAATAAACAGGGAAGTCAACTATTGTTTACTTCTTTACATCTACGTATGTTATTTTGCCATCATCAAAAAGGGAGAGATTGTTAGATCATATTTTAATGATGCAATTAATATGCATGTGCAGGAGTTCAAAGAAGTAAAAAGGAACTATTGAAATGGCTATGTCGAACAAGGAAGGAAATCACTCACAAGGGAAGCTGCCTGAAATACTTACGGTGTACAAGGAAAGATACAGTTCTACATCAGTAAATCAGGATTAGCTCCATGATTCTGGGAAATCAAATCAGCCATAACGGAATAAATATTCAACGCGATCTGTGATGGACGAGTCAGATCAAATCGCTGAAGAATAGTTAAAGCTAGAAGATCCAAACAGCGGTCAAGGTTGGAAGGTCCAATAATCAAGGAAGAATCCTGTCAAATCCATTATCTGCCGAAGGAAAAGATTTGAAGAGAAGCAACGAACGGCTAGTTCCTTATTCTTGGAAAGAATCAATTCTTTCCGAGGATCAAAACACTTGGGTTGACAAGCCTTCACCATTCATCCTTGTATAAATTTACAGTGTATCCCCATCCTTAGCAGACTTTGATCGAACCAAAATAACTCTCTTCATTCTACTACAAACAAGCATAGTAGCCTATATAGATCTGTTGTGTAACAAGTCAGGGATAGAAAGAGGGCATACAACTGGTGAGGCATTGTATCAAATGAGTGCAAGAGAAACTAAGTGATATACATCAAATCTGTACTCGAAAGAAAACTCATTTACTTGAAGAGAAATCCCTTGCAACCCAAGGGTACTGGATTAGGATTCACATTGAATCCGAACCAGTATAAAAATTTCTGGTGTCTTTAATTTCTGCATTTACTTTCTGTTTATTACCTCAAATAACTATATCTGCAAGATTGCCATATTTAGTCGACTACTTAAGTTTTAAGTCAACTTATTAATGATTAATTTTAATTATCGACAGTTCACCCCCTCCCCCTTGTACATTCAGTTTGAGGTGTTTTGATGATTGGAACAAGTTCGAATAAGGTATTGGGTCATGTTTGTGCTTTTGGTTGAGGTCCCGGGGGCCTCGGGGTGATTTCGGATGGTTGGCAGAGAAGTTGAAGTGTAATTGCAGCATCAAATTTTGTTGCGTCTGGTGTTTCCGCACCTGCGGTTTGGGGACCGCAGGTGCGGTGTCACAGACGCACATGCGAGGGAAGATCCGCAGATGTGGTTTTGGGAGAGAAATATTGGAACCGCAGATGCGGTAGGGGTCCGCACCTGTGGAGCCACAGATGCGGCTAGTGGACCGCAGAAGCAATTTTGGCCTTTAATGAATTTCCGCAGAAGCGGATAGTTGGACCGCATAAGCTGTACCGCAGAAGCGGATCTTGGACTGCAAATGCGGAAAGGTCTGGGCAGACCTTATTTAATATTTCATTTCGCGACCTTGGGTTACTTTACCATTTTTTCCTTCAACCTTGAAGCTTTTTGGGCGATTCTGAAGAGAGAAATCTTGGGATTTCATTGAGGTAAAGATTTTTGGACCTAAAACTCAATTCTATGGTAGATTTTAATGGATTTAGGGTTGTAATTAAAGGAAATGAAAGGCTAAAAATGGAGGATTAGTGCTTGAGTTTAAGAGACTCCTAAATGGGGATTTGAGGGGCATTTGAACTCCGATTTTGGTATTCTTGATATGTTTGAACTCGTGGGTAGATAAGGAATCTAATGATGTGGAAATTTCTGAGTTTTGAGAAGTGGGCCCGGGGCTCGAATTTTGGTAATTTCAGGATTTGTGCCCGTTATTGATTGTTTTCGCTTGGGCTTTGTTCCCTTAGCATATTATGATGTATTCGTTCTGTTTTTGGATAGATTCGACGCGCGTGGAGGCCAATTTGAGGGGCAAAGGCGTCACGAACTAGAGATTTTGCCAGTTCGAGGTAAGTAATGATTGTAAATGACATCCTGAGGGTTTGAAATCACAGATTGCACATCGTAGTGCTATATTGAGGTGAGACACATGCCAGATGATGAGCGCGGGGTCGTTTTCTACTGGGGAATGTGATTTTGTCCCTCCCGGTTGATGATTTTACCGCATATTTGAATGGAACTTATTTGTTATCATCGTGACTTGGGCTAATCGCATATTTGGGCTTCGTGCCAATTATTTAAACCTTTTGGGGATTTCTAACACTGTTTCCTTACTGTTTTGACTTATTACTTGAACTCAGTCCTGTTGATATCTACTGTTTTACAAACTCAGCCATTTTTACTCAGATTTGAAACTCAAATGATATTTCTAAATGATATTTTGGGCTGAGAACTATTGTTTTACTAATGCCCGAGGGGCTTGTGATGATTTTTGGACTGAGTGAGGTCGAGGGTCATACGTGAGGATATGCTGAGTGATATGAGACCGAGGACCTGAGATACTTTAGAAGCCACGATGTGGATTGAGTGATGTGAGGCCGAGTGCCGAGTGATGATGCCACGAGGTGGCTTGAATGTCGAAAATTTCAAAAAGAAAAAAAAATAAAAATTGAATATTTCCACTTAATTTCTATCAATTTTCCCCTACAATACATTGAATGACAAATTGACTTTCGATGAACCCTTAAGTAATTTCTTAGAAAGAATCACAATCATAAACTGTGCTGCATTTATACTCCCACTTCAGGAAGCTCTTGTTTAATTTTATTCAATTAAATTTATGGATATTTCAATTTGTAGTGGCCTAAAATTTCTAATTTTTTTAATGTTTCTGCAAAAGAGGAACTACCTAAGAAATATCTAGGGAGACTTCTGTTTTCTTTCCGTTGACCCTTCTGCAGGGTTGTAAATGACTTGACCTAAAAATAATACTTCTTCCGTCCTAATTTATATAATATTGTTTAACTAGACATAGAGCTTAACAAGACTTTTAACATATACGGTCTAAAATAAGCATTAGACATTGGTGCGACTATAAATTATCTCGTTAAGATTAAATGACTATTTTAACAATCAATTGTTTTTACATATAAAAAATAATAATATTTTTTTAAACAGGCTAAAAAATAAAGTGTGTTACACTTCGCTTCATATTTAAAGAGTTTCATTCGATTTTGATACCTAAAACCTCAAAGTTCAAATCAAATAGGTTCAAATTAAATATAGGAACTGGTCTCATATTAAAATGCAGCGATGATATTTCAATACATTGATAAACAATAAAAATAAGTCCCAACTTATTAGTTTTTAATGGAAGAATTAATAATATAAAATACTATACCAAAATTTGATCACGCCCAAGTATATCCTCTAAATAGGATTCTGCGGACGTTGTAAATAAAATCCGAGTATTACGCCCAGGGTCGAATCCACAGAGAGTCAACCTAACAACTGCTACCTTTAGACCCACTCAATTCTTTAGAACCAGCTTC
>MU682256.1:36957-52681 GCA_026770625.1 Nicotiana glauca
GTAACTCTCTCCCGAGTAATCACAGTAATATACTATTGCACTCTCCCGAGCTACACTAGCTAGCTTTATTTAGCACAGTTCACTTAAGATTACACCCAAGGCTTCGTTATTCCTAATCCCGCCTTTAAACCCGTAGATATAGATTCCTCTTATTCTTTAGGAGTGATGTTATTCAATAACTACCTAAATATGCACTCTTTTCCAAATTATGCACACTAAATAGGCACAGCTAATTGAGAATCCTGTCAATTAACTACAACAAGAACATAGTTGAATAAATAAAGATTAAACATGGTAAATTTGCCTTAACATAAATGAGAAGTTCATCTCTCAATAGGTTCCATCAAGACCTTAGACAAAGAAATTAGCTACTCATAACTATGGGTAAATAAACTAGAATAGAATTCATCATCAAAACAAAAGAAAAGAAGAAAGATGTTGGGAAAGATCCCTCACAATAATTTTTCCTCCCAAGATAACCTAACAATCACTACTTGCCTCCTTTGGGCGAAGTCTATGGTTTAAATAGGGTTTAGGTCTAAAAAATCCTGTTTTTACACTTTAGTCACTCAACTTTAAGGCGCCTGCCGCGGTTCTGCCGCGGTCGCGGTGGAACCGCGGCAGAACAGTGCCTCTGGTTATTCAATCTTCTGCAGCAGCTTGTCAACGCGGTTCGACCGCGGTCACGGTGGAACAGTGATTTTGGCACTAAAGGGCTGGTATAATGTGACTTCAATGGGAATTTGCACTTTTGGCCTCTTTTTCTCCAGTATTGACTCCAAAATAGCTCCTTAGCCTTCCTTAACCATTTATTACCTATAAATCATGAAAAATACTAATAAGAGCATTTTGTTATCATCAAAACAACATAAGAATGTGATTATTTAAGGCGTGATTATAGTTAAATTCACCTATTATCACGTATAGATCAATATTTTAGAAAACTTTCTTTTAAAAAGAAAATTAGACACAATATTGAAACAAAATGTACTCTGAAAACTAAAAATTTAAATTTGACACGGAATTATTACTACTCTATTGACTATTGACTTGTTTTATACCACATGTTTTAAAAAATTTATTTTATTTTAAATTTTATGTTTGTAAAAATACCATCACATAAGTTAAGATGGATGAAATAAATGAATTTTGACCAGTTCTTTCAATTCACTTGCCGATAATGTGAAGGCGATTCAAAGGAAAAAACTTTTGAGATGCAAAAGAAGAGAATCCCGAAAACAACTTGTCGAATATTTCTACTCAATTTCTATCAAGGCAAGTTGTATATACTATCAATACCAAAAAAATGCAAAAGTAATTTCCTAGCACACTTCACAAACCGTGAACTATACTACATGCATTTATACTTCCGTTTCAGTAAGCTCTTGTTTAATCTTATTTGATTAAATTTCCTAAAATTTTGAAAGGAATTTGCAAAATTCTTATTTTATCACTCTACAAGAAAATACACTCAAGGGTCATATATGATCTGCAAATTCAAAAGTGGATTCAGGATTTGATGGTTAAAGGTGTCACTGTTTTTAATGCAAATCAATCACTAGTTACGAGATTGAATTAGGGTGTAAATTTCGTCAATTTGATCTATTTTAAATTAATTTTATTCGATCCATTTTAACTTCGTAAATATACCGTATGAATTACAGTGTGAAATTTATTTACACTATAAGACCAAAAATTTTGTACAAAAAAGATACTCCATCTAAGAAATATCTTCGGAATCTATGAAATATGTACAAGAATAAGTTTCCAACCATAAAGCCTAAGAAATATCAAGGGAAACTTCCTTGTGAAGGGTTGTAGTTGACTCGACCCAAGATTTAAAGTTTCCAGCTTGAAACCGTAAGACATATGTAAAAAAATAGGATTGAAAACCAAGATTTATTGAAAACCGCAATTAGCGCTAGAAATTTTCGGTGAAAATGCCTCTCTCGAATTTTCCGGCGACGAAACGAACAAATCCTTAAGCTTGTTTCTCGCCCCCCTTTCCTTTATATCCGGCGAATCTCCGTCGCTGAAAATCGATCGGGCGACGCATCGTCCTCGGACAATAGCCGTCGATCACTTCCTCCGTCGCTGCCGGCGTTGCCGCCGCGGGTGAGGAGCATGCGGAGAGTTTTACGGTGGCAGAGGTGAATGACTGGGCTAGTTGTTGGGCTTCCTGCTGCTACAGCAAATTGGGTCGCTAATAGCTTGAATTTTTGCAGAGTTGAGGGTTAAGGAAAGACGAAGTGGAGGAGGAAGGAATATGGAGTAGATAGAAAGTGAGATGTGAACTTTATTATTGGCTAGGGGACGGCCATGGATTAGATTCTGTGTTTTCGGTCTAAAGATTTACTAAAAAATCATCCCTTTATTCTTTCATTCTCATCAACCCTTAATTTATCAAATGGATACTCAATTAGTTAGAGGAGAATCATCTACATCTTCTCACTTCTCTTATGAAGTATTCCTCAGTTTTAGAGGTGAAAACACCCGAAAAATATTCACTGGTCATCTTTATTCCAAATTGGATAATGTTGGAGTTAAAACCTTCATCGACGACGAGGAATTGAGAAAGGGTGACGTGATTTCAAGTAAACTAGAGAAAGCAATTGAAGAGTCCAGAATTTCCATTATTGTTTTCTCAAGAAATTATGCTTCCTCTAGTTGGTGTCTAAATGAACTAGTTAAAATTCTTGAATGCAAAGAGAAACTAAAGCAGATTGTTTTGCCTATTTTCTATGATGTTGATCCTTCTGAGATCCGAAAGCAAACTGGGTTATTTGGAGAAGCTTTGGCAAAACACAAGGAACTGATGGAATATATACCACAGCGGAAGCAATAACAGAATCTTATTCACGTGTAATATAAATAACTAGCATATATAGAAATTTTCGGATTACCTCTTGAAGCGTAAACACAGCAAATCAATGTCGTTATCCAGTTCCTCAGTTGAAAAACGCACCAGCAGATTTCCACAGTCTTCTACTGTGTTACCCAAACAATAACCGAAAATAGAGAATTTTGGGTGGGCAAAATTCTAGCGGAAGCCGCAGTCAGAATCGTGAAAAAAACGTCCAGCCCCTATATCCATATATATAGCTGCGTTTTTAGGTCAAAACCGTTTTCAAAACCTGTTAGGTTTCTTCTCCCACTAAGGGACGGTTTCCACATTTTCTTTTCCACTAAGTAACAGTTTCCACTATTTCCTATTATTTAGGCACAGTAGGGACCACAGAATTTAATTAACAAGGCTCCAATTATGGAATTAATTTCTAATTTTCGAAATTAATATCCACCATAATTAATTACGAATTATTCCACTAAAAATTCGTAATTGCACTCCTTATTCAATTTCGAAATTCATCCATTAAATCTTATTTAACTCCCCATGTTAAGATTCAGATATTAATCAATCAAATTAAATTACAGACTATTTAATTTATTGATTACTTCCTTTAGACTTACACTTAACTTATTTCATGTGTCGGATACAAAATCCACCGGCCGGGTTTACACATGAAAACTAATAAGCTTTCATAAAGGAGTATCATCAATCTCAAAATCGAGACATGGATTCCATCAACTAATTATTACTTCGCCAATGTATATCATTGTTATCCAATTTACCAGGCTTATTGACTCGCGAAAGAATCTCGCCTTTTAATAAATCAAAACAACAAGTGACATACACAGCTAATGATAATTATATCAGGATTAAGAGTATAAGTACATTAAATGGACTAGAGAAATTATTTTATAAAGTCAGTATAAAATACTTATCTCTACTTGATCCGTTCAATACATACAAAATGTACTAGCACAAGAAGTTGAAATTAGACCATTCCCATAATCAAGATAAATTATATTTGGTCTTGTGCTACAACCATTCCGATGGCTTGTCCAATTCCATCATTAGATTGTGAACATAAACTTTATGACTTATAAGAACCGATGATTTAATCTTCCGTGTATAAGTTAAACTCTATACACTAAATCATCTACTATATAAGCAATGGACACACAAACGAATACATGATCTATTTAAAATAAAACTTTATTGAATTGAATAAATAAATAAAAAATTATTCCATAAAGAATACTATAACAATACGCATGGTTTATAGTATAGCCTAACAATCTCCCACTTAGACTTATAACCATGCGTCTACAATTCTGACACCCATTTCGTCTACATGCCTATCAAAAGTCTTCTGTGGTAAGCTCTTAGTAAACGGATCCACCAAGTTGTTCTCCGACGCAATCTTTGTAACTACTACATCCCCTCTTTGCACTATATCACGAATTAAATGATATTTACACTCAATGTGCTTTGCCCTCTTATGGCTTCGTATCTCCTTTGAATTTGCAACCGTACCACTATTATCACAATAAAGCATAATTGGCGCTTGAATCGAGGGAACCACACCCAACTTTCTCAGGAAGCTACCGAGCCTAACTGCCTCTTTGGCTGCCTCTGAGGCTGCCACATATTCGGCTTCCATGTGGAATCAGCAACACAAGTTTGCTTGATACTCCACCAACTTATGGCTCCACCTCTAAGAGTAAACACATTACCTGAGGTAGATTTTCTAGAATCTCTGTCTGATTGGAAATCCGAATCAGTATACCCAATAGGTACAAGATTATCCGAATGGTAGATCAACATGTAATGCCTAGTCCTTTTCAGGTGCTTAATTATATGTTTAACCGTTGTCCAATGCTCTTTCCCAGTATTAGACTGAAATCTGCTAACAACACCAACGGCAAAGCAGATATCAGGCCTAGTGCATAACATAGCATACACAAGGATCCCCACAACTGATGCATAAGGGACTGCCTTCATCTTTTCTATATCTTCATCGGTCTTATGAGACTGATCTTTAGATAGAGAAATTCCATGTCTGAAAGGAAGAAATCCTTTCTTGGAATCATGCATGCTAAACCTGGAGAGTATTGTATCAATATAAAGACCTTGGGACAAGCCTAATATCCTTTTCTTGCGATCTCGCAAGAGTTTGATCCCAAGGATATGAGCCGCTTCTCCCAAATCTTTCATATCGAAATGTGTGGACAACCACTGCTTAACTGAACTCAACATGCCCACATTATTTCCTATGAGCAGTATGTCATCTACATATAAAATCAAAAATGCCACTTTGTCTCCATCCCACTTTTTGTATACACAAGATTCATTAAGACACTGATCAAAACCAAAAGTTTTAATCGCCTTATCAAAACAAGTGTTCCATGCCCTAGATGCCTGTTTTAGACCATAAATGGACCTTTTAAGCTTACACAACATGTGCTCTTTGCCACTTTCGATAAAACCGTCTGGTTGCATCATATAGATGCACTCATCAAGACTTCCATTAAGGAAAGCTGTCTTGACATCCATTTGCCAAATCTCATAATCATAATGAGCAGCAATGGATAAGAGAATCCTTATAGACTTAAGCATGGCTACCGGCGAGAAGGTTTCCTCATAATCGATCCCTTCTTTCTGAGTAAACCCTTTTGCTACAAGCCTTGCTTTAAAAGTTTGTACTTTTCCGTCTACACCTCTCTTTTTCTTATAGATCCACTTGCATCCAATGGGTTTAACCCCATCAGCTGGTTCTTCAAGATCCCAGACCTGATTAGAGTACATAGACTCCATCTCTGATTTCATAGCAGCAACCCACTTATCGGCGTCCTTATCATGTAGTGCTTGGTCGTAATTGACAGGTTCGGAGGTAGGCTCCTCAGGGATCCTATCATATGATTCTCCCAAGAGCGTATAACGAACTGGCTGTCTTATTTCTCTCCCACTACGACTACGCACTACATCAGTTACAACTACATCACTTTGATTTTGTGGAACATCACTTTGATCATCAGGAACCTGAGTCTCCATGCTATCCACAGGGATATCAACGACTTCTTCCTGTTGTGTAGTTTGCTCAACATGACTCCCACTACTTTGTGGTAGTATGACTTCGGGCAATTGTTCTTGCGGGACATTAAGTCTATTGACATTTCTCCAACTACTAAAGTGCAATGGTATGTCAAAATCGACTTTCGGGGTTTGGATATGGTCGTTTTGTTTTTTAGATGACTGAGTTTCTATTCCTTTGCTAAGTTCCTGTAAAACGAGTTTACTTCTAGGAACATGGTTCATCAAATAGTCCTCTTCCAGAAACTTGGTATTTGTGCTAACAATTACCTTTTTCTCTTTAGTACAATAGAATAAACCACCTTTCGTCCCTTTTGGATAACCTATAAACACGCATACATCATTTCTTGCCTCCAATTTATCCGTTTTTCCCTTTAGCGCATGTGCCGGACAACCCCAAACTCGAATATGCCGCATACTAGGCTTGCGCCCAGTCCACAATTCTGTAGGGGTCAAGGGTACTGACTTTGAAGGAACTAAGTTCAGAACGTAATTCGCCGTTTCTAAGGCATGTCCCCAAAAAGAAGAAGGAAAATCAGAATAACTTATCATTGATCTAACCATTTTCATAAGAGTCCTATTTCTTCTTTCAGCTACACCATTTTGTTGTGGAGTTTCAGGTGCAGATAATTGAGATGTAATTCCACATTCTGATAAATAACCAATGAAGCCCATAGAGAGGTACTCCCCACCACAATCAGATCATAGTGTATTGATATGTTTA
This sequence comes from Nicotiana glauca, assembly GCA_026770625.1. Lineage (NCBI taxonomy): Eukaryota > Viridiplantae > Streptophyta > Magnoliopsida > Solanales > Solanaceae > Nicotiana > Nicotiana glauca. Next base: position 43,617 of record MU682256.1, read on the forward strand.
TTATGTCGCATTTCAGTCTCAGTCTTGAATTCTTTGAACTTTTCAAAACATTCAAACTTTCGACGCAACAAATAAATATATCCATATTTTGAGTAATCATCTGTGAAAGTCACAAAATACTCAAAACCACCTCTTGCTTGGACATTCATTGGACCACACAAATCAGAATGAATTAACTCTAATTTATCACTTGCCCGATTTCCTTTTGAGGGGAAATTTCGTTTTGTCATTTTTCCTTTTAAACAAGATTCACAAGTTGGTAGTGCCTCCACTTTCAATGAACTTAAAGGTCCATCCTTGACCAACCTGGAAATTCTGTTTAGATTTATATGACCCAAACGCAAGTGCCATAAATATGTTTCACTCAATTCAGAAGAACGTTTTCTCTTACTTGGTAAATCAACATTATTCAGTTCTTTAGGTGGTAACGGTTTAGGAATAGAGTCAACAACAAAAAGACCATTAATCAATGTAGCCGAAGAGAGATAATGCTTATTATGAGTAATAACACATTTATCAACGTCATGACAATTAAAATCATAACCATCTCTCATAGTGCTAGAAACCGAAATTAAATTCCTTCTAACGGAAGGTACATATAATGTGTCTTTTAAAGCTAAAACTCTACCACTACCAAACGAAATACTAATATTTCCTAATGCTAAAGTTGGGGATGTTGAACTGTCTGCTTGATAAATATTGATTTCTCCTCTACTTAGCTGTCGCGTTACCTGAAACCCCTGCAAATAAGTGCAGATATGATTAGTGGCTCCCGAATCTACACACCATGATATGGTAGAAACGACCGCTAAAAATGTTTCAACGACAAGTAGATGTAAATCACCTGGTTTATTTTTCAGCTTGCCAGATAAATTGGACACTGCTTCTTATGATGCTCGGGCTGCTTGCAGTGATAACACTTGCCCTTAGCCTTTTTCACACCAGCAGTCGCGCCACCAACAGAGGGTTTTTTAGCCTTTTTCTTTTTCTGCCCGCCTCTCGGCTTAGAAGAAGAACCTGCCTCAAAATTCAATGCCGCAGGAGGAGCTTGTGACTTGATAATAGTCTCTGCCGACTGCAACTCATTCAGCAATTTCGCAAGGGACAAATCTATTTTGTTCATGTTATAATTCAGGCGAAACTGCTGAAATCTGTCAGGAAAAGTCTGCAGGATCATTTCAACCTGCGTGTCCTTATCAATGTTAGCTCCAAGAACCTCCAGTTCATTCAGAAGACTCATCATCTTCAAAATATGGTCCCTGACCGATGAACCTTCAACCATTTTGGTATTCAGAATGGCTTTCATGGCAGTCTGCTTAGCCGCACGATTCTTATCTCCGAACATTTCTTTGAGATTTTCCAGAATGTCATAAGCAGACTCTATCGAGTGATGCTGATGTTGCAGAACATTTGACATGGATGCTAAAATGTAACATCGCGCCATCTCATCAGCCTTAATCCATTTCTGGTAAGCCTTTTGTTCATCATCTGTTGTATCATCTCCAGGTTTTTCTGTACATACCTCATCGAGCACAAATTTGTACTCTTCAGCAATTAGAACAATATCCAAATTTCGTATCCAATCAACATAATTTGGACCCTCAAGTTTGTTTTGAGTAAGAATGGCAGTAAGGGGATTAAAAGCAGTCATTGTCAATCTGAGAGACATTAAATATTTAAATAGATCAAATCAGTTTGTATTATGAACATTAAAATTCAAAACACACAATATATATACAATCTATGTACCTTGAACAACAAATTTTGATGGAAAAGAAGCTATTCTTGCAATATACATATATAATGACATATTTTCACTCCATAAACTTAAACAGGTCATACTCATATGGAGAGTAAACTGTTAATTTAAGCCAAGTAAATATCAACATTCAACATATATTAGTCCCATTGAACCAACATGCATACTCAGATGGAGAGTAAATACAAATAATCAATGACTAGTATAACATAGTGATTATTCATAATATTTTTATCTGATATGGAAGAAGACCTATATCAACGTGTAAAAATATTATATCACTGATTTTTAACCCCGGGGACCAAGGGAACTGATCCCCACAATTACTGGAATTAAAAAACAACTAAAAATAAATTTCAGCATTTTAGAAAAACAGCAAAAACACCATCTAAAGGACCCCGAAAGCCCAAAAAACGACTTAGGTCATGAATGCATGAGTATTGCTTACTGGGCCTTTTCGCATGGACCAGCCAAGTTTCAGGTCAATCGGAGTCCGTCAACTTTTTGACCTCCGATTTTCTGCCCTAATTCGGCAAAACTTATTTTACCATTTTACATGATAAAATTCAACTTTCAGATTATTCTAACTCAACATCACCAATATTAAAAGGATACATCAAGTTTTCAGAATAATCAATACAACCCATAACCGATAATAAGGCAAAACAGTGCAGGTTTTCAAAAAAACAAGCTTTGCATGTAATTCAAAACTTACATATAGAACATGATATTAATCCTTATGGTTTATCCTAATTATTTAATTAGACGTGAGTAGGCTCTGATACCAATTGATGGAATATATACCATAGCGGAAGCAATAACAGAATCTTATTCACGTGTAATCTAAACAACTAGCACATATGGAGATTTTCGGATTACCTCTTGAAGCGTAAACACAGCAAATCTATGTCGTTATCCAGTTCCTCAGTTGAAAAACGCACCAGCAGATTTCCACAGTCTTCTACTGTGTTACCCAAACAATAACCGAAAATAGAGAATTTTGGGTGGGCAAAATTCTAGCAGAAACCGCAGTCAGAATCGTGAAAAAACTCCAGCCCCTATATCCATATACATAGCTGCATTTTTTAGGTCAAAACCGTTTTCAAAACCTGTTAGGTTTCCTTCTCCCACTAAGGGATGGTTTCCACGTTTTCTTTTTCACTAAGTAACAGTTTCCACTATTTCCTATTATTTAGGCATAGTAGGGACCACATAATTTAATTAACAAATCTTCCTATTATGATATTAATTTTGAAATTCTGAAATTAATTTCCATCATAATAAACTATGAATTATTCCACTAAAAATTCGTAATTGCACTCCTTAGTTCAATTTCAAAATTTTTCCATAAAACCTTATTTAACTCTCCATATTAAGATTCAGATACTAATCAATCAAATTAAATTACTGACTATTTAATTTATCGATTACTTTCTTTAGACTTACACTTAACTTATTTCATGTGTCGGATACAAAATCCACCGGCCGGGTTTACACATGAAAACTAATAAGCTTTCATAAAGGAGTATCATCAATCTCAAAATCGAGACATGGATTCCATCAACTAATTATTACTTCGCCAATGTATATCATTGTTATCCAATTTACCAGGCTTATTGACTCGCGAAAGAATCTCGCCTTTTAATAAATCAAAACAACAAGTGACATACACAGCTAATGATAATTATATCAGGATTAAGAGTATAAGTACATTAAATGGACTAGAGAAATTATTTTATAAAGTCAGTATAAAATACTTATCTCTACTTGATCCGTTCAATACATACAAAATGTACTAGCACAAGAAGTTGAAATTAGACCATTCCCATAATCAAGATAAATTATATTTGGTCTTGTGCTACAACCATTCCGATGGCTTGTCCAATTCCATCATTAGATTGTGAACATAAACTTTATGACTTATAAGAACCGATGATTTAATCTTCCGTGTATAAGCTAAACTTTATACACTAAATCATCTACTATATAAGCAATGGACACACAAACGAATACATGATCTATTTTAAATAAAACTTTATTGAATTGAATAAATAAATAAATAAATATTCCATAAAGAATACTTTAACAATGCGCATGGTTTATAGTATATCCTAACAGGAACGACCATTTGGAGCTCAAAGGGTGGAGAAATGGAGAGCTGCACCTACTGAAGCTGCAAATTTATGTGGATGGGATTTGCAAAATGTTGCTGACGGGTACATTTTCTTGATTCAACTATATGGTTTCATTTGTTATTTGTTCAATTGTTTATAGGATGTGATACTATACATTGACAGTATCGAAATATTTACACTATCAATATATATAACTTAAATTATTTCTTAAAGTATACTATATGACGCCGTAAGTTATCTATTTTGTTGCTTAGATTCATCCCACTGGGTTATGTCTTGGCTATCGATTTTGATTTGTCCGTCAAATATTTTCAAATATCAAAGTTTTATTTACCAGAGTAGTATTTCTTTTATTTTTTTGTTTTTGCTAAAATTTTGTAGGCATGAATCAAAGTTTATTGAAAAAATTATACAGCAAGTCCTACAAGAGGTTAACCAGACACCTCTAGATGTTGCTTGTCACCCAGTTGGAGTAGATTCTCATGTTAAAGATATAGAGTTGTTATTGCAAAATGAATGTGAAGATGGAGTTCGCATGATTGGTATTCACGGAGTTGGTGGCATAGGGAAAACAACTCTAGCAAAAGCTATCTACAATCAAATGTTTCGACTCTTCGACAGTAGTTGCTTCCTTTAGGATGTTAGATCAAAAGCTGAAGAATTTGGTCTTGTCAAGCTACAAGAGAAACTTCTTCAACAAGTACTCAAAAATAAGGACATCAAAGTTGGCAGTGTCGCTCAAGGTATCAATTTAATCAAAGCAAGACTCGAGTCAAAGAAGGTTCTAATTGTTCTTGATGACGCGGACCACAGAAACCAATTAGAATCCTTAACAAGAGAAAGAAGTTGGTTTGGTTCGGGTAGTTTAATAATCACTACCACCCGAGACAAGCGATTGCTATGTCGGTTTGAAGAAAGAGAGAGATGTGAGGCCAAACTATTAAATGACAATGAAGCTATGTTACTTTTTTGTTGGCATGCTTTTGATAGTCATTTTCCACCAGAAGATTATGTTAATTTGGTACTAGACATAATCAGATATTCAGGTAGGCTACCATTAGCTCTTGTGACATTGGGGTCACATTTACAAGGAAGTTCTATAGAAGAATGGGGATATGAATTCGAAAAACTAAAATCAATTCCTCATTGTGATATCCAAAAGATTCTCAAGATAACCTTTGATGGACTTGATGATGAAACAAAAACTGTTTTCCTCCATATTGCATGCGCCTTCCATGGGTTTTATGAGCATGAAGTTACTGAAATGGTAAATGCATGTGGCTTTCATCTAAAACTGCAATTGCAACTTTAGTCCAAAAACACTTGCTCCAAAGATCTTGGAATATTTTGGAGATGCGTGATTTAGTGCGAGATATGGGAAGAGAAGTCGTTCGCATGGAATCAGCTCCAGACCCTGGAAAACGAAGTAGATTATTCATCCCTCAAGAAGTCCGTGATGTTCTACAAGGAAATAAAGTCAGTAAATCTTTTATCCTTTATCTTGGTTATACTATTTTTTTTTTCATTGTAATTGCTTATTGCTTATAATTTATATTGTCATCATAAGAAGTGAATTCATTTTGTGCTTCGTCTCTGGTTAGTAAGTATTTGTCTAGTTGTTCTTTAAAATCTAATATTAAATAGTACTATTGTCAGGTTTCTGGATGCAGTTTGTTCTCTTTATTTATCTTTGTTTTTTCCATTGATATTATCGTGTGAACTTATTGACTGCTGCTAAACTAGTTTTTGAAAGACTCTCATCTTAGTTTTTTTTTTTGAACAATTTTTACATTCTTTTTTTCTACATCCTCTAATGTTTAAGTTCATTTTTCTTGATACATGTGGTGTAACCTCTTTGTTTGACCTTGAATTGGTATGAAGCATTTCCCCTCTTAATTTCTGGGATTTAAGATACTAATCTTTTCTCCAAACTACAGGGTTCCAAAAAGGTAGAAGTACTGAAGGTAGATCAACTAGCATTTGAGGGACTGAACTTGAGCACCAAAGCATTTAAGAAAATGAAAAACCTTAGGGTTCTTATAATGGATGAGTTACAAATTAGTGGAGATTTTGAGCTGTTATCCAAGGAGCTCAGATGGTTGTCATGGAAAAGATGTCCTTTAAAATGTATACAATCAAATTTTCCAGCTGTGAATCTTGTAGTTCTAGATATGCGGGGGAGTGATATCCAAGAATTTCAATTGAATTTGCAGGTTTGTTACACAATTTTACAATTTCATGTGTACTGTTATTGCAATTGACTGAAAGAAAATGCTAATTGAAACTATATTTGATTTACTTTTAGTGTTGTATCAGAAGTTGAAGAATTTGGTCTTGTCAAGCTACAAGAGAAACTTCTTCAACAAGTTCTCAAAACCGAGGACATCAAAGTTGGGAGTGTTGCTCAAGGCGTTAATCTAATCAAAGCAAGACTTGGGTCAAAGAAGGTTCTAATTGTTCTTGATGATGTGGACCATAAAAGACAGTTAGAAGCCTTAACAAGAGAAAGAAGTTGGTTTGGTTCAGGTAGTTTAATAATCATTACCACCCGAGACGAGCGATTGCTATGTCGGCTTGGAGAAAAAGAGAGATATGAGGCCAAACTATTAAGTGGCAATGAAGCTATGTTACTTTTTTGTTGGCATGCTTTTAACAGTGATTTTCCACCACAAGATTATGTTAATTTGGCACACGACATAATCGAATATTCAGGTAGGCTGCCATTAGCTCTTGTGACTTTGGGGTCACATTTACAAGGAAGTTCTGTAGAAGAATGGGGATATGAATTGGAAAAACTAAGAGCAATTCCTCATTGTGATATCCAAAAGATTCTCAAGATAAGCTTTGATGGGCTTGATGGTGAAACACAGATTGTTTTCCTCGATATTGCATGCGCCTTCCATGGGTTTGATGAGCGTGAAGTTACTGAAATATTAAATGCATGTGGCTTTCATGCTAAAATTGCAATTGCAACTTTAGTCCAAAAACACTTGGTCCAAAGAACTCCGTATCATTTGGTGATGCATGATCTAGTGCGAGATATGGGAAGATATATTGTTTGCATGGAATCAGCTCGAGACCCTGGAAAACGAAGTAGATTGTTCATCCCTCGAGAAGTTCGTGATGTTCTACAAGGAAATGAAGTCAGTAAATCCTTCATCTTTATCTTGGTTATATATTTTTTTCAATTAGATTGTTTCCTGCTTATAATTTTTATTGTCATCATAAGAAATCATTTGTGCTTCGTCTCCGTTTAGTAAGTATTTTGTAGTTGTTTGTCAACCATTGTAAACCAGAAATGACATTTGCTAAATTCTTAACTCACACCAAAGGCAAAAACATAAACAAAAAATCACCTATTTAACAATTATCCAAATTTCGTTATGCATATTTCTTATTAAATTCTTATAACTAACATGCTTATTAGCATCGACCATAGTATCTCCATGATTAGTTATTTAAAGATATTTGACTTTACTTAACTAAATGCGGAAATTAAGCTTGCTCGAAGAAATTAGGCATGTGAACGTTTGGAAACTGTTGAATAGGTACATATGTGAAACATTATTTCTAGAATGATATATACAAAATGTTCTTTAAATATATTCAAATATATATTCTATCTTCAATTGGTGCTATTATTAGGTTTCTAGATGCAATTTATTCTCTTAATTCATCTCTTTTGGTTTTCCTTTGATATTATCATGTGAACTTATTGAATGCTGCTAGCAAGTTTTGAAAGACTCTCATCTTAGCTTTTTAAGCAATTTTAAATTTGTTTAACATTCTCTAATGTGTAAGTTCATTTTTGTTGATACATGGTGTATTCTATTTGTTTGTCCACCAATTTTTATAAAGCATTTTTCTCGCTTAATTTCTAGGACTTAACACGAGCTTAAGTTACTTTTCCTTTTACTGAGCTGCAGGGTTCTGAAAATGTAGAAGTACTGAAGGTAGATCAAGGGACATTAAACGGAGAGAACTTGAGCACCAAAGCATTTGAACAAATGAAAAACCTTAGGGTTCTTATAATGGATGAGTTACATATTAGTGGAGATTTTGGGTTGTTATCCAAGAAGCTCATATGGTTGTCTTGGAAAAAATGTCCTTTAAAATATATACCATCAAATTTTCCAGCTGAGAATCTTGTAGTTCTAGATATGCGGGAGAGTGATATCCAAGAATTTCAATTGAATTTGCAGGTTTGTTATTCAATTTTACAATTTCATGTGTACTGTTATTGCAATTGAGTGAAAGAAAATGCTAATTGAAACTATATTTGATTTACTTTTAGTGTTGTAAAAGTTTGAAGGAGCTGAATCTCTCTCATTGCAAGCAACTCAGAAGCACTCCAAACTTCAATGGTTCACTGAGTCTTGAGACTTTGCATCTCTATGGTTGCTCAAGTCTGACGGAGATCCATCCATCAATAGGAAATTTGTCCAGACTAATTAATCTATATATGTCTGGTTGCAAAAAACTTGCGGATCTTCCAAGCAGCATATGCCAGCTAATATCTGTTGATTACTTGAGCATTAGTAACTGCTCATCAATAAAAACACTGCCAGATAACTTTGGAGACATGAAAAGTCTTAAGATCTCTTTATGCATCTGATACTGGTATAAAACAATTGCCTAGATCTGTTGAAATGCTAAGAAATCTTGAAAGATTGAAAGTGGGAGGTCGAAAGTTAGAGGCCAAAAGGAGTATTTATGGAAGAGGAGTCCATCAGACTCAATACTCCTTGCCAACTTTTGTATCCGATTTTAGCCTTACATACTGTAATCTGTTCGAGGCTGATATTCCTAGGGATATTGGGAGCTTATCCTACTTAAAATATTTAGATTTGAGTGGCAACAGTTTCCATTGTCTACCCATTGATTTTTCTAAGTTACGATTATTGGAGAAGTTGTGTTTGAAGAACTGTGAGAATCTTCAAACACTCCCGTCAGTATCAAATTTAGAGAATCTTTATACAATTAAACTTGAGAATTGCCGAAAATTGGTCAAGATTACAGAGTTGGACAACCTCCCTTGTATAGAGCGGATTAATATGATTAATTGTAGTTCTCTGTAGAATCCATTCAATGAAGGCTTCTTTAGTGCACCTGCTCTATATGCATCTAGAAAGGATCGATATATGGTTAGTCTCTCTCTCTCTCTCTCTCTC